>WSTJ01001770.1:0-10920 GCA_019623705.1 Ceratobasidium sp. 428 | reverse complement strand
CAGGTGTATATACTTCCGCGAACAACAAGCTCTAGAAGGAAACGACTGATAGGAACCGCAAACGTGCTCAGCCTAAGGTGCATATAAGGAGGGCTGAAGAGATCGAGTTGGCTGCAGCCGTCTTTTTCTCACTGAGTGAGGTCTGCGTACTACGATATCTTTGGGCTTTCTTGTCGTTATTTCGTATATATTTTAATATTGCTACTATGCGTCTATTGCTCTTCGTATCTACCGCCGTTGTCACCGGCCTTGTTGCCGCGCAGAATATCCCTCCATGCGTCTTGCAGTGCTCCGGCCCGGCTGCGACGGCTGCTGGCTGTAATAGCTCGTATGTTCCGATCCCCTCCTGGCCTGCGTTTTCCATACAACCCGTTGTTCACTTGGAAACTTTAACACTAGGCTCGACATAAATTGCGTATGCAACAACCTAACGACGTTCACAGCGTCCGTAACGCCATGCATCCTTAGCACTTGTTCGCCGCAGGACCAAATGGCGGCGTTGGGGTTGCAGAAGTCGTTGTGTGCAGATTGTACGTTCTTTTATTTTCTTTCTGTTTCTACGGATAGTTTTGTGATAATTGTGTTGTTTTGTTGTTGTTGTTGTTAGCTGGGGTTGGGAGTCCTAGTGCGTCTAGCTCTGCTCCTGTGACGGGTGGTAACTTCCCGACCGTTACTCCTCCAACTGGAGTATCGGGTCAGCCGGCTCCAACTGCACCAGCTTCGACCAGCCCGAATGGCGCGATTGGAGTGCGGGTGTGGACGAGTGGAGGGTTTGTAGCGCTCGGTGCAAGTGCGATGTTCCTCGCGTTGTGAAGTTACAGCATGCAATGGTAGTGTAAATAACTGGGTTGGTCTTGATAATGTTTTTTATATACGTACTTTTTCTCCTTACATAGTGTTGTCATCTTGCAGTAATCACGAGCTGGCGTGTATGTTGTTCTTCCGTGCCTTTCTTGATGCGCCCTGGTCGCTGTGATATTTTGGTTGTACGACTTCGTAGAATGGCGTGGCTAATGTTGGATTCGTTGGCCGTGCAGGAGATCATGGAAGCGATGTTGTACAGACCTATGACGCAATGGCGCATACACCCATGCTGTAATCGGTTAAATGATTGGCAGTCGATTGGCCCAGTTAAATTTGGTTAAAAGGCGTTCGCTCCACTGCTTGTTCGCTTGTCTTTTCGCTCCCACCCGCGTGGAGTTTTCAGGTCGAATTTCAGAGTCGAGTCGGCTCCACCTTCAGGACTTGTTTTTTAGGCCGAATTTCAGAACCATGTCGCGCTCCACCAGCTAAGACACTTGTTTACCGCCCAGAAAGACTTTGGATCATATGTTTTTCGCCTCACGAACTCGCGATGCTCACTAGCCGCACTCTTCGAAAGTTCCAACCTGTAGCAGCCCGGAATCATAATGATCTCACGTCCCGCGTACTGGTCTTCTTCAATAACTCCATCTGAACTCATGGGTGATGCCCACATTTCGTGAAAACGGCCAAAGAATGACTTGTACCCCATGGACCCGACTTCGAAAATCGCGAACCGAGGTCGAACGTCCTCGGCTCTCGCGGCAGAAAGACCACCGGTGCGGGCCAGCGCGGAGTTCGCGCTTCCATGTGCAAGTTTCAGCCTCGAATACCCCAACCGGGATCGGTTTTGTGTTGTTCCCGAGAGGTCTTTGTATGCGCCGACCCTCGCCATGTGACGCATTTTCCAATTACATGTGAAAGGCCTCGGCGGATATGTCGCGTCGGAATGCAATGTTGGTGTCCAGCCAATAGTACCTTTGGAATGAATTTATTCTCGAGTTTTTCACTCGATCGAGCCAGGGAAATGGGCGCGCTCACCGTTGAATATGGGGTAGAAGTCCAGACGTCGGTGATCAGACCCTCGCACGAGCCAGGCGGGGCAAATGGTCCGGGTACATAAATGCACGGGGAATGCGTCTGGCCTTTCGTCGTCGGTCGCATCCCCTCTCTCCGCTCATTACCATGAAGTGCTCCGTTCTGTTCGTTGCTCTCTTTGCTGGCTACGTTGCGGCTCAGAGTTCTCCCTCAGCGGCAGAGCCTCCAATCCCGACTGATCAAATCCCACCGTGTATCTACAAGTGCACGTCAGATGCTGCTACTGCTGCTGGGTGTAGTAGCAAGTACGTCAAAAAAATAGACTGATATGTGAAATTCGTTAACGTCTACTTCAGCGCCGATGTCAATTGTATCTGCACGAGCGACAAGTTCTTAACCGCTGCTACGCAATGTATCCTAAGCGGCTGCAGCGCGCAGGACCAGGCAGCTGCGCTCACTCTTCAGGACCAACTCTGTGCTGCAGGTACGTCTACTTCTTCTACGAAATCACGTTCCTTCCACCTGGACTTTTATTATGTCACGATACTAACTGCTTCTCGTTTCCAGTCACTGGTAGCTCGGCGGCGCCAAGTGCGACTGCGACTGAGACTCCAACTCCAACTCCGTCTGCGTCTGCTAGTGGCTCTGCAACCCGCAGCTCATCTGGCACTGCAACGGCTCCTGCCTCCTCTGTCGTTGCCTCTGCAAGCTCGCGCGCTTCCTCTCTTGCTAGCCATGCAAGCTCCGCCGCGAGCGCCGCTTCCTCGGTAGTCGCTTCTCTCTCGTCCGCTGCTGCTAGCGCCACCGGCTCCGGGAACGGTGCGGCTGCTCTTCCTGTCTTCAACTTTGCTATAGCTGGCGTCTGGGCAGTTGCTGCGCTCGGAGGCGCTGCTGCCGCTCAGCTTGTGCTCTAAAGAGATCTTGTTCAAAAGACGTTTAGACCTTATTCTTTTTATATTATCAATCTGTGCGCAGAACGTGCTTTTGCGGTTTGTATGATCGTGCTGTCTTGTAGTTCACGGCATGCCCCGTGCCAATACCAGTTTCTTTGTAGCGGCTATGCGAACTTGTGCTGAAAGCGTGGCGTACAAAGTGGTGTCACCCAAATATCATTTCAGGTACGTTCAAGAGGTCTGGATGGCTCTGGAGAACTGGACATGTTGTAGCCAGCATGGAACGAGGCGCTGCGTCGCGAACCAGTCCGGTAAGCATAGGGGCCTGGGGGCTATGGTTTGGGGGGCTTCAACCTTCTGAGCCGCAGCAGAGCGAAATTAGAGTGAATTGATTTGTGTCTGGTTCATAGCTCACTTACGCTACTATCATATGGTAGATATATGCTACGCATTTACGAAGATCTCATAGTTCTGAACGAAGCGTTCGATGATTCCCACTCCAAACGCCCGTTTCTGATGCAAAGCATGCGAACTATGTACTGGTAGAGACGTAGGAGACAAACGAACGAGCGAAAGCGGTTTAGGTTCGGGCCTACGGGCGCTAAGGTGCGAGGGAAGGAGCTGTGTCACGGCCGATCAAAAGGGACGGACCAGGAACTGAAAACAGAGAATCAGTGAGGGGCAATGCGCGGTCGGCTAAGGGCTCGCCGGCTGGGCGTCGAGCGGACTTTTACCGTGGCCTGGCAAGCCCGTAAGTATTAAGTTGGCTTTGGACTCGGCCAAGAACAAGAGGCTCGGGTATTAAGCGCCGAGACCCTGTGGCTGTACTGGACCCAGGATTCTTGCGACTTGCCATCCTCGACTTTGTCGCGAAAACGCACAACATTATGACGATATGCATATCGAACGGCAGCTAGACGTGAACTATGTCGCGTTGAGTCCTTTATAACTTGGTGACGCGAACTTTACGTGGATGAAACGTCCAAAGGAACATTTTGCGCTGTCAACATTGGGGATTTGATGGGGATGTGCGTCAGCCAATGATATTTTTAGGGACAAATTGATTCCTCGACGTTTTACTCAATTGAGCCAAGAAACCGGTGGGCGTAATGTCAAAATCTGGGGTAGGCCCGGGGTCCAGAAGCCAGTGATCGCACCCTCGCACGAGCCAGGTGGGGTTGGCAGAGCAGGTATATAAAGCCTGGAGGAAGACGCGTCCAACCGTGTGTTGTTGGTCGCGTTTTTTTTCTTCCCCTCTGTCCATTACGATGAAGTACTCTGCTGTGTTCGTTGCTATTTTGGCTGGCTATGTTGCAGCCCAGGGTGGAACTGGCACGTCGTCGGCGCTGCCGCCAGCTCCGACTAACGCGTGCATTACTCAGTGCACTACGCAGGCTGCTACGGATGCGGGATGTTCCGGCATGTACGTTGTTATAGAGTGAATCGAATACGGACGCCGCTGACTGTCTGTCTAGTACCGATATCGAGTGCGTTTGCAGCAACCCAGACTTCCAGGCCTCTGCTTTGCAGTGTCTCACGGACAACTGTACTGCCGCGGAACAACAGCAAGCGCTCCAACTTGAACAGCAAGTTTGTGGTGCCTGTACGTCTACCCGTTTCGTTGAACCGCTTTCATGCCGTTCGTCGCTTTATATGTCTGTGATGCTAACTGACACTTCTTTGTAGCTGGCTCTGCTACGGCCTCGGAACCAGCTGAGACCGACACCGAGGAGCCTGCAAGCTCTGGCAGCGCCACCGGCACCGCCCCCGTCACGTCCAGCCCCGCCGCGTCCAGCTCCGCCGTGACTTCGCGTGCCTCGGCTTCATCTGTTAGCCGCACGAGCAACGCCGTGGGTTCAGCCTCCTCGGTGATTGCGTCGGCCTCGTCCCATGCCGCCAGCGCTACTGGCAGCGGCAACAGCGCGGCCTCGCTCCCTGTCTTCAACTTTGCCGCCGCGGGTGTTTGGGCAGCAGTCGCTGTCGGAGGTGCCGCCGTCGCTCAGCTCATGTTCTAAGATTTTGGACGATATTCGGACTGTATTTTCTTTGTTCGCGCGTGTGCAGAGCGTATAATGATTTTGTATGAGTGCGCTGTTATGTAGTCTCAGCCTGTTCGTACCAATACCAAGCTTCTGTATCCAGCTGTCATGCATTTTTTTGTGGCGGCCAATCACGACGTCAGAGCTAATGACAGCCGTGATGTCATTCCCCAAGCGACGTAAAGCCACTTCATGGCCTGTACAATCAAACCGCCCGCGAACTTTGAAGTGAGATTCAGCAGGCCGTCATATAGATGGCCAACCTGGCATTCAGATCTACCAACCGGTTGAGTTTAACAACACGTAAAATTACCAACACCACATCAGACTAAACTTCGTCGCGCCGATGGTGGTGATAAAGCATGTCGCTCCGATCGCACTGCAAATGAATACACTACAGCTGCTGACTGAGACTGCTTTGTGTTGGTGCCAAGGCTGTGGTGGCGCGGCCTCCGCGCGAGTCACGTGATCTAATCTTCACAACTGGTGAGGTTCTCATCGGGACCCGCGCAAGCGCCGCGAGCTCCGTATAAAGCGGCTCGACTTTCAGACACCAGAAAGCACCACTTTACTACTATGTCGTTCAACTCTTACATCGCCGGTCTCAATCTCACCGAGTCCCAAGTCCTGAACGGCCTTGGCTGGGCATCTACGGTCGGGATGTTCTACCTCTCCTGGCCCGGCTCCGATTTTAAACAAAAAGTTGAGCGCGAGGCGGGCAAGGCCGTTCATATGCCACCCGGAAAGAGCGCTCAGATTGTGAGCATGACGCACGGGATGGCGTTGTTTTTGCCCGCTGGAGCGTTTCTATTTGGGTTGCCGTTGAATAGGTTTGTGATGCCTGGGTGGTTATTGAAGACTGCGTTACCACCTGTGAGGGATGATTTGGTATATCATGGGCTGAGGCTGGGAGGATGCGTTGGAGCACTGGGCGTTGGCGCGACTATGGTTTGGACGTTTAAGCACCTTGGATCGCAGTGGAACTATATTGGGGTAGGTGCTTTTCGTTCACCAGTCGATCGTCCGTCTGACCTGATACACTCTACTTGCGTGTTAGGTTCGCGAACGCCCCAAGCTTGTCAAGACCGGTCCATACGCAATCGTCCGTCATCCAATGTACACGTGAGTATCTAGATTGTCAACCGGCGCGCACGAACTGACGTCCCTGGAAAGTTGTGCCATGCTGAACGATGCATTGTTCGCGGTGACCATTTCTGTTCCCATCACCCCGGCTAGGACGTTCCGCTGATGAATATATCATAGGCAATGTTTTGGAATTGGATGCCCTTGGTCGGGAGCGCGATTATGGCTGCTATGTTTGCGATCAAGATGCCTATGGAGGTTTGTCGCTCAAGTTTTATCCTTGAAGTCGTACTTTTTGTACTGATTTGAATTTATGTCTAGGAAAAGGTGATTTTAGATAACAAAGAGGTGGGGGAAGCCTATCGACGGTACAAGAAGGAGGTGCCGTGGCGCGTGATCCCCTATGTCTGGTAGTGCATTGGTGGAGGCTCGAGTGTCGCGCTCGAAGATGCCGAACAGGCTCAAAGAGTATGAATTCGCTGGGGTTTTCAGCGATGTTATGCAATGTCTGAAATAATCTATATATATGCTTTCTTCCGCCAGTCCTACGCGTAGCAAACGGCGCATATGAGTTTAGGCAATCTGTTATCTCACGCGTCATAATTGGTCTGCTTGTTCACAAACGCGAAGCCTGCTCTTTTGTTGACTTTCGGCAAGACAACATTAGCCAAGACCTCCTGGAGAAGCGAGTAGCTCATGTCGGGCCTTCGAGCTCAATGCACAGCCTGCGTCATCGCCGAGACTCCCGCCAAGGCCGAGGATCCACCCCTATGCTACACGGGTATAAGAATTAGGCTGTCCTCTTGCTCAACTGCCAGTTCTCAGCGAGCTACTTCAACATGTCACTCAACTCTTACATTGCCAGTCTGGATCTGCCCTTTGCACTCACTAAAGGGCAAGCGCTGAACGGCCTTGCATGGACCGCTACGTTCGGCATGCTTTGTTCTATGTGGCCCAGTTCGAGGTTCTTAAAACAGGTTGAGCGCGAGGGAGGTCAGGTGGTAGAGATGCCGCCTCGAAAGCGAGGGGAATTTGTAACTGCTGTTCATGCGGTTGGGTTCTTTGGACCCGCTTTGGCGTTTCTAGTCAGCTTGCCGGTGAACAAGTTCGTAACGCCTCGCTGGATGCTAGAATCTTCTCTCCCTCCAACAACTTCGAACGAGGTGTATGCTGGGCTGAGAATCGGCGCGTGCGTGGGGACTGTAGGAGTTGGGTTACTCTCGACTTCGACTATTGAGCGCGCTCAATTATAGATAATTTAAGGCTTTTGTATGGTGGCACTCTATTGGGAATGATCTAATTTCTATAGATTGATCTATAATTGAGCGCGCTCATTAAACACCTTTCGTCGCAGTGGCATTTTGTCGGGGTATGTAACATGCATAGCATTCGTATGTGCGAACGGGTTTTAGGTCTAACCATATGCCGTTGTAGCTTCGGGAGCGCCCTAAGCTAGTTAACACCGGCCCGTACGCGTTTGTACGCCACCCTCTATACCTGTACGTATACCATCATTTCAGTACTTTGGTCTCCTCTGAATCAATACAGATGCGGGATACTGTTTGGAGCGTTTTCCACGGTGAGATATCGTCGTACGTGGGAAATAGTAAATCAAAATTCACGAAATTACTGTAGGCTATGTTCTGGAACTGGATACCTTTGGCTGGAACGTGTTTGGCGATCCCGGCGTTTATTGTAAAAATACCCATGGAGGTGAGCGAATCGAAATTCTTTGTGAGCGCTTTCTGAAAACTAGTGTCTTGCAGGAGAAGGTTTTGTTGAGCAATAAGCAAATGGGGAGCGCATACAAACGCTACCGGAAAGAGGTGCCATGGCGTGTAATTCCATATGTTTGGTAGTTGTGAAACGTTCGATGCTCGAATCTTATATACAATGGTCGGAGGTCACTATACATGCGGGCAATAAGCGACCACAAGACTTGAAGAACACCGCTATTTCTATCACCGAGCATGGCATACTGACTCGACCTGAGAGATTGAAATAATGGCGACGAAGTTAATCAACCTGCGACAACCAGCACTTCAAAGCTCCGTACTCCCTGCATCAGTGTAGTTACCTTTAGCGAAATGCAGCTCTGGGGTTGCTCTAGAGATATGTAAGTCCGGGTAAGTCCGGACCTCACCAAGCTAAATATGGATAGCAGAGTTGGTATCATGCAACAACCCAGATTGCTCAGCTTTACTATACGCCCGTAAGCAGTGACTGGCTTATGTGTATCCTGGCTTTGTAACCGCAATCTTAGCTGGGAAACGTTTGAACACTGTAGATGCGTCCAATCAAATGAGGCCGCGCTGACAGAGCACCTGATGGCGCTGAGCAACCAGTCCTTCTTGATGCCACAGCAGCACAGCCATGATCAGATCGCGCAGCCAAGTCCAACCGGGTACAAAATAGAACGAGACTTACGGGTTCTTCTGCACCACACCTACCCACTGAACGATGTCGTTTAATTCTTACATTGCAGGGCTCAACCTCCCTTTCACTGGCGCTCAGGCATTGAACGGTCTTGCTTGTGCTTCTACTTTCGGAGTATTCTACGTTGCCTTGCCAAATGCTGAGCTTAAAGAAAGGTCCGAGCGAGAAGCGGGCAAGGTGGTAGATGCGCCGCCTGGGCAGCAAGGAGTACTTATAACCGTTGCTCATACTATTGGGTTGCTCGGCCCCGCTGGAGTTTTCTTAACTAGCTTGCCTTGGAACGGATTTAAAACGCCTGACTGGTTATTGCGTTTTGCATTGCCTCCCCCTGCTTCACCTGAGGTGTACTATGGGTTGAAGACAGCTGGGGTCATCGGAACCTTAGGGATTGCTATGGGGATTGCATCAACTGTCAGAAATCTGGGACCGCACTGGCATTACATCGGGGTGCGCGGATATCCACTTCGACCCGAATGCCTATTATTACTAAATTTGTATGACGATCAAAGGTTCGGGAGCGAGCTAAAGTGGTCAAATCGGGGCCATTTAGGGTTGTGCGTCATCCTATGTATGCGTACGTAGTTGCTTGTGTTGCGGTTGCGCACGGCTGAGCAATGCTGACAGACTTTTGGTTTTTAATAGGCTTGGACTACTGATTAACCCCTTTTCAATGGTAAATACCAGCGGACCATCTAATGTGAAAGTGGCTGATTTTGCGACTTCAATGCCATAGATCATGTTCTGGAGCTGGATACCTTTGGTTGGGGCAGGGCTGGTCGCTGCAGCATTTGCCATCAAGATACCAATGGAGGTATGTGTTGCCAGTCTCAGCATTGCTTGAATTGCTCACTTGCGGTGTAGGAGAAGCTTATGATAAACAACAAGGGCCTCGGAAAAGCCTATCGGGGTTACCAAAAGGAAGTACCATGGCGTGTCATTCCTTACGTCTGGTAGTTTGGAGGCGCTATGAACGTACAGAGCTCACAAATTGGGTTTATGCGCGAATATTTAAAACGTTTGTCAAAGGAGTGTGTACAATCAGAAGCGTATGATATGCTCAGGCACTCAGAAGTGGTCTTCGAATCGTTTCCGGTGCGGGTTCTTAACTCCCTTCATCCCGGCTCGCATGTTATCAAACTGAGAACCAGGATAATTGAGATGATTTGGCGTGTCATCAAGCTTCTGCATAACTTTAGCGGTAGTCCACACCAGGCTTTCTGTCCCGTTTTTATCGCCAGACAAGTCCCAGAACATCCCTATAAGGAGGTATTGTCAAACTCAATATCTGCAGGAAGTGCGGCACCTACCACCAGCAAGCCCATGTAAATTGATCCAGGCAGCCTTGGCAGCGACAATTACTGGGGTATCGTATGAGATAAGCTCTCGCTTTACACGGTCGTAGCTGTAGCTAGAAATGTTCTTGAAATCGTTGACCACCTTGGCGCCGTCGAACGGAAGGGCTTTGTAGTCGTAAATTCCTTCTTCCCAGGTGCCTAAAGCTCGACTAATTAGCCCTGTTTGTAACAAAAGCGCTCTCCCAGACTTACCTGGCCCAACGCCATTATAAGGCTGGAAAATACCTGTGGTATTCTCGAAGCCGACTCCATAAAGAGGCATCCCTTCATGCAGGTGAGTTCGGCTTTGACTTCGAACTAGAGCGGCTACATACCAATCACAAACTTTTTGGGACTAGCGCCATTCTGGAGGTACCAAGTGGTCGCTGCGCTAGTCGACGCCCCGGAATATGCGCCTCCATATACGTTTGCCAAGTAGTCTGACTAGTATTTAACGGCAACGAGCGGAAATGTTTGACCTTGGCTTTCAAATAACTGTAATATAAGTGACTTACCACTTTGGACCAGCTCCCGGCGTAATCGTAAGCCTGATCATCGAACTTGCATGAGCCATTGCTCCCCTAAAATCATTCGACTTACCATCAGGTTCCAGTGGCTGACATATTTATCCATCTGTTTGACTTTGAGCGGTAGGTAGTTCTGCGATCCTGCAGGGACGGCAACCTTATGGGGGCAGAGTCGAAGGTTGGACACAAGACCAAAGAGTAAACAGCTAGAATCTCACCGAGATTTCGTATGGTGTTTTATCACCCTTGGTTTTGGCGTGAGCATCTAGAGCGGTGCGCATTTCAGCCAACAGGTCAACCATGCTAGTAGTTTCAGCCTCGGTTGCGGGGTATTCCCAGTCGATGTCCCTATGCGTGTCGGAGTTAGCCAAGTTTTTACAAGAAAGGCCGACATTGGCTTACAATCCATCAAACCCGTTGTCTTCAAGAAGCTGAACGGCGGTCTTGACAAAAGTCGCACGGCTTGTCGCATTGGTAACGAAGGCGAAGTGGCCGTCCTGGGAGTACGTCCAGCCTCCAAAGGAGAGGATTATCTTGAGGGAGCGTTTCTGTTGTTTGAGCAAGTACAGCTGCTTTAGGTTGCCCTAAACTCGATAAAAGATTAAAATGCACCACTAGCGACAAGCATCAGGTTATGCAGTCCCAGAACTCACATAAAGATTGTTCCCTGCAGCTTCTGTATCATCCCCAGGATCTGATTTGTGTCATTAACTGCCTTGTAACTGCTAATTCAGACAAGATATATAACATACACGGAACTTGTTGGTCG
>WSTJ01001769.1:0-10928 GCA_019623705.1 Ceratobasidium sp. 428 | reverse complement strand
CCGCTTGTCGATGCTGCAGCTGGAGGACCACCCAAGCGAGCGAGTCGTTTCATGCGGATCTAGCCAAATATAAGCAAGGTTAAAAAATCGCTTTTATTTTAACTTACACGTTCCATATCCTCCTGCGGTGTGTTGAGTGGCTCAGACATGATGGTTTGTGGTGTAGCTGGTTTGGGAGAGATGAGGACGCGTCGGCCACAAGGAGCAGGGGCGTTCTCACGTAATCTATCCGTCAAACGGCGCTTAGACACCTCCACCTAACCTCGATCGAACGTCCAGCGCGAGGATGTCCCTACTAAATCTATACAGAAATTTGCCTCTGCTCGTCAACTCTGCTAGAAAGTTCTCAAGTAGTCCTCTGAACATGGCTGGCTACAAACTCAAAACTCACACTGGGACTAAGAAACGGTGGTCAGCAATTGCGGATGGTGTATTCAAGCGTGTAGGTCTTCAGTTTCCGTTTTCGGAGGGCGAGCGATTGACAGAAAATAAACAACACATTCGTGAACAACAGGCAAAATGTGGTAGACGACATCTCAACACTCATATGTCTGCCTCTCATATCAACAAACTCGGCCAAACGGCGATCTCAAACCAATGGCAAACCAAACACCTGCGTAAACTTCTACCCAACGATTGAGCGAGAAAAAAATACTCGAAACTCGATCACTTATTCACTTAGAACTGTCTGTGCGTGTCGTTTCATTTACAACAATGTCCGTCATTTAATTAGACATGCGTAGGTACCTATAAACCTATGTTTTTTGCATTACCATCCTGGGTTATATGTAGAAGCCATATCCTCTTACATCATCCTGCCGGATAAGTATCATGGGCTTCCAGGTAGTTCTCTTGACACCATTAGGTCGGCATATTTAGCCAGCATCCAGGCTATACATAGCTATACTCTAGTTCATTTCATACCCTAAAATCAAGGTTTACTTCGGGAGATTCCTCCGCGTGATGACATTCCGGACCGACTCAGTCGTCGACGGCCCGCTTGGCTTCTTTCCCCGCTCCAAAAGGCTACTACTCCGAAGGAGAACTCTGATGACTATCGCGGCAGCCAGCGTAAACATAGTTATGTCAGAGCTATTTAACGTGCTGCTAGACCTCGGTGTTTCCATTGACGCACAACATGAGGCCCCGCTCTGTCAAGGCTAGTTTGCTTTCTTTCTTGCCGTTGGCGTGGCAAGCTGCGGCGACGCTCACAGTGAGCGAGAGTTCCACGGCTATCACCATCCAGAATGATCGTTTGAAAGCAGTGTAGGTGTTAGTTGCCAGTCCTTCACGTTTTACTAAACAATTTTTTAGTGCCAATAAGCCAGGAGGCAAGATCATGACTTTGACCCTCGATGGCACCTCCCTTCTTGGTACCGGCCCAGGTCTTTACCTCGACTGCTACTGCATTCCTTCCGGCTTCTACACTCCAGGCAGTACATCTCCTACTATGCAGCTTCTAAGCGGGACAGACTCGACGGGAACGAAGTGGGGAGGAATTGCGCTAAGGGAGAATTACAAGCCAACCGGGCAAGTATTTGAGCAACTCTGGTTCCTTAGGGATGGGGAGACAGGATTGCATGCGTTCACAAGGCTTGCGTACTTTAATGACACAGTAAGTCACTTTAATCATACAACTTGACTGTTTCTAATGCTTAGGTGCTTTAGGTTCCATTTTTGCGCAACCTTCAAGAGCTCCGCACCATGTTCCGGCCCACCTCTAACCTATGGACACATTTGTCCACGAACCAAAAGACCTGGGCACCCCTGCCATCCACAGCTGCAGTTTCAGCTCAAGTAGTTGCTCAAGATGCAACGTAAGTGCTTCTCACGTACTCGCAGATACACGGCCTTAGACTGTTTGATTGCAGCTGGTATCTCGGGAATACACCCAACGACGCGTATGTGCAGCAAATGGCCGATTATTTTACCAAATACACATTCGCGGACAGGTACTTCCCCTCGGCTATACGAGTGGCTCTATTTTCATACTAAAACTTGCTTCGTAGCTGGCGCGATCACAAGGCACACGGTCTCTACGCCGACGGCTCAACGTCAAATGGTACCGCCTATGGAGCCTGGCTCGTCATGAACACCAGGGACACATACTTTGGAGGACCTCTGCACAGCGATCTAACAGTCGATGGCATTACCTACAACTACATTGTCTCAAACCACCACGGAGACGGAACACCCAATATCACAAACGGATTCGACCGAACCTTCGGCCCATTCTATTACCACTTCAACTCGGGGAAGAGTGCTAGCCTCTCGACCCTTCGTGCCGATGCAGAGAAACTTGCCGATCCCAGCTGGAACGCTGCATTCTACGACTCAATTGCTTCCTATGTGCCTAACTATGTCACTACTTCTGGACGCGGCACATTCAAGGCCAAAATCGCCCTTCCTAAGGGCGCGATCAAGCCAGTAGCGGTGCTTAGCGTAAGTGGATACGACTTCCAGGCAAACGAAGTTGATACCAAGGCGCTGCAATACTGGGGAGATATTAAATCAGATGGGACTATCGAGATTCCTAGGGTGAAAGCAGGGACTTATAGGCTCACCGTGTATGCATCAGGTAAGTTCCGATACTACTTGACGTGATACGGGAGTAATAGGCTTGTATTAGGAATATTCGGGCAATATGTTCAAGACAATATTGTTGTCAAGGCTGGAACTACGAACCCCGTGGTACAGGCTACTTGGAAAGAGGAGTCTGCTGGTAGGCTGATTGCCCAGGCTTGTTTCGAGTTTCTAACTGGTTGTATAGGAACGGAGATTTGGCGGTTGGGCATTCCCGACAAGACCGCCGGAGAGTTCCGTCACGGTTAGCGCTGCTCACGAGGTCGATTTCCTCGGCCCTCGCTCGACTCGCTACCATCAAATCTTGAAGGCGAGCCCGGAGAAACTCCTTACGAGTTTTGACGAGGTTACGATGAGCGTAAAAGAAGCTTATGAGGCAACGGAGGGCAATGCACGTGTTATGGCCGTTCCCACCAATCAGAATCGGCATGGGGAAGTCCGCACCCTCCGAAGGCAACGGCAGCGGTGTGATTTATATATGCCTTGTTGCCTCCTGCACCCTGGCATTCGTTCTATGCCAGTGACGAGGTCGCCTTCTCATCGCTCCGAACGAAGCGAGTCCGTGATGAGCTTCGTTTCAAATTGGGCCTCGGCTCGACTCGACTCGACTCGGTAGCAGCGCTAGTCACGGTTATGCACCTGATCCTAACAAGACACTTCACCCGGAAGAGTACCGCATCTAGTAAGAGTCTATATGCCACCCGGTTGTCCACAATTTCAGACTAACGCAACCGGGTCCAGTTGGGGCTATTACGATTTTCCGACCGATTTCCCTAACGGTGTCAACTTCACTATCGGCAAGAGTGATATTGCCAAGGATTGGAACTATATCCATTGGAGCGTTTTTGGACCAAGCTATAAGCGCAAGGACGCGGTTTGGGACAAAATGAATAACTGGACCATCAACTTCGACTACAAGCAAAAGACTATTAACCCAAACTTCGCTTCTACGGCCACATTGACTATACAGCTTGCGGGTGCTAAGACTGCCAGGTAAGTAAGATGGTTTTAACTAGCATCATATATTGATGACTGTATGCGATCTTATTAGTGGGAATACTGATGGTAAGCGAGCTGGAAACACAGAAACTTGGCTTTTAGTGCTTAACTCCAACTCACAGTTGATAACGGAGCTTACACAAATTTCGATCTCAACGTAATAGTCAACGGCAACAAGCCACTTCCCTTCCATATTCCATGGTGTGTGGATGCCCACCGACTTGGTCTTCTCTCACTAATATCACTATAACAGGTATCAATCTAGTAGCTGTGGCGTTCGTTCTGACATCTCCTGCTACAATCTTGGAGAGCGACTGACTTTCCCATCCACGTGGCTCAAGAGCGGACATAACTCTATTGTCTTGAGCCTGCCGTTCAATGCGACAGACTATGAGAGCGCGGTTCTACCGGTAAGACCGAGCCGTTCAACTATTGGCAACTGGGATCATGAACTAAAAATACATTTATTCCAGGCCTCGATTTATGTCCAATACGATGCGCTTCGTCTTGAAGTCAACTAAATATAGTTGCATAAATATCCGTGTACGGTAGTTTTATGCACAACGCAAATACCAACTTTCTTCCTCAGTCTTCGCCTGTCTTCTGCTCGTACGAGATTAAATTAGCTTCATGCTACCCCGGCCCGCCCAATTACCCCGGTCCGGAGCCCCACAACATCCCCAAACTACCCCTTGAGCTTCTCGCGCTCTTACATCGGGAGTATAAAGTCATGTGTGTCAAAGAGGCTGGCAGTTGGCTCGCGCTATGCATTCTCTTGGCTTCCTGTTCGTGTGTTCGTTGGCGTTGGGCTTGGAGGCCAGGTCGATATATGAGATCTGCCAGTCAACGAAAGGAAAGACGTTGAGCCCTGTTGCAGGCTGTCCGTTTGGTGAGTGCGTCACGGTGGGCGGAGTTCAGGTCTATACTCAACGAGCTGCAGGGACAAAATATGTATCCCAAAATGACACTCGAGCTTCCTTCAAAAGCATTCAGGATGCTGTACTTTCACTGTAGGTACATTTCGACTAGTACTCAGACCTTGGGCGCCCTTAAAGATCCTACCATTAGTCCGCAAGATACCTCTCCTCAGTGGATCCTAGTTGGAGCTGGAGTCTACAAAGAAGCTATTAACGTTACGCGGAAAGGACCTACGACTCTCCTCGGAGCTACGAACCATGCCGATAAATGTATGTCTATTCCATATGTTCGGTGCAGTCTATCCAATAACACTTTCAGACGTGCAAAACCTCGTAACTGTATATAATACAACGTTCATGAACCAAACAACACAAACGGCAAGCCAGGATAACGCAGACACTCAAGTCCTCACAGTTGCCCCAAACAAATACTCGGTGTGGACGGGTAAGGGCTTTTACGGTGACACGCCTGAGCCAGTCCCAAATGTGAGTCTAACTTATTTGACTACGCATATATACCCTCTAACTCTGATCAATTCTTCGATGAAAGGAATGGGGATGTACAGATTTCAGAGCCTACAACATCAACTTCGAAAACCGTGCAGCAAACAAGTCGGTCGGGCCGGCGCTAGCGGTCGGCGTCGCCTTTGCGAGAGCGTCTTTTTACGGATGCACATTCAAGTCGTACCAAGACACGGTCTTTATCGGAAAGAACGGCTCTGCGGTATTCAAAGGCAGCGAGGTCGCCGGGTCAACGTGAGTTCTAGCAATCATCACCTCCCATGAGGTCGCCGGTGTCTAACTGAGAGATTTGCGCAGCGATTACATCTACGGTTTTGGTGCAGCCTACTTCATCGATAGCACTCTATCTAATCGAGGTGCCGGCCGGTAAGCTCGAGTGTTCCATAGAAAGCGAGCGCCTAGCTCACTGAAACTCGCCTAGTCTAACAGCTTGGAAAGGTTAGCTATATGCGCCACGTTTCTTACCCCACTTGAAATTACTTATGCTCGCGCCACACCTCAAGGCGATGATCGCTACCCAAACAAGAATGGAGCGTACTTTGAAAAATGCAGTATCGTCAAATCTTCAGATGCCGATCCGGCTCTAAACTTGACTGGGACGATGGGCCTCGGTCGGCCATGGAATAACCTATCGACGGTGGCCATTATGGACGTGAGTTCCTCTTCTTCGATCTACACAATCATATACGAGATTAAACTTACGCCACCTAGACTTACATGGACGAAACGGTGATGCCCGCTGGGTATACAATTTGGGGCTCGACTGACCCTCGGTTCAACTACAATGTAACCTATTTCGCTGAGTACAAAAGTCATGGTATGTCTTGAAGGCATTATAATTTTCCACCCGTGCTAACGAGAACATGTTAGGTCCGGGATGGAATGCGACAGCTCGAGACAAGTCGGTGGAACGCATCCTCACGCGTTCGGCAGACGTGAAGCGATTTTCTTTGAGTAGCATCTTTGGAGCTGATCTGACTTGGATCGACTTCTTGTACTAGCTGCCCAGACCCATCGTATACTATAAAATTTGCAGTCACGGAACATAAGCATATAAGCCCCAAAAAGGACTTATCAATTGTTCGTTCGTAGCTCTGATGACGACAAAGCAGAATTCCATGGAAAACCAAGAATCTTATCAGGAGAGCACTCTCACTCAACGTCCACGTTGATAATTTTGATATCCTCAAAAGGCTTATCCACCTTGTTCACCTTGACGTTCTCGATCGCGTGGACGACTTCTAGGCCATGCACCACACGTCCAAACACCGTGTGCTTGTTATCCAGCCAAGGCGTTACCACGGTTGTAATGAAGAACTGAGAACCATTGGTGTTCGGGCCGGCATTGGCCATACTGAGCGTGTACGGCCTATTTTTGGAATGTCACTACCCGATAAAGAGGGAAGGAAATATACTAGAACATACCGGTCGTGCTTTACAGCAGGTGAAAATTCATCTTCAAACTCTCTACCCCAGATCGACGTCCCACCAGTTCCATCGCCCAACGGGTCGCCCGTTTGAAGCATCTACAAATATATCAAACCCACGGGGTCAGCGTGGTCTACACAAGTTACGCTTCTATTATTGACTTACAAACTTCTTGATGACTCGATGGAAAATAACGCCTTCAAAGTATCCGCTTTTGGCGTGTCCCACAAAGTTCTCGACCGTCTTGGGTGCGTGCTCGGGGAAGAGTCGGAGATGGATATCGCCCATCGTCGTGTGGATAACGGCGCTTGTGCCTAGGGAGGCAGCAGATTTGACAGGCTGCGCTGAAGCGATGGTTTGTTCTTCGCGCGTAGGTTTTTCGTTGAAGACATCGCGGTCGCCGCCTTCTTTGTTTTCTCTGTGAATTTAAGCGTGAGTTTGAGAATGTGGTGAATGTGAAGGCGAAGACATACTCTGGCTCTTGCCTAGTGAACATGTAGAAGCGGGGCCGTTTGTAGGCCGTACAGAACAGCGTTGGGTCTCTCTCCTCTTTATTCGCCAATATCGGGTTGGCAGATGCTACCATAGCCTGAACAAAACCGAATAATTAGTCCTCGTTAATTGGTATCCTGTTCCAAGTCTACGCACTATAGTTATTAGCGTCTTTTTCGCAGGTGCCCCTTGGTACAAGGCGAGGTTCAACCACCGTCCAGTCTCATCTTTTCCCAATAAACGAACAACTCGGTTCGTCACGGTATTTACAACTATCAAACTTGTCATTAATCACTGCTCAAGCCATAACTCCAATGTCACTCACCTTTAATCCCAACCAACGTCGGATACAAAACCAACGTCCCACTTTCGTCCCACACCGCCGAAATGCTCGCCAACACCCTCGGATCCTTTTCAATCTCACGCTCCACCGCGAGCCGACGTCCAAACTCCATATCATCGAGCTTGTGCGCTGATGTGCCGGCCTGCTGCATCTCTTGAATTGCAGTTAGGGACTCATCGTACCGACGAGTCATTTTACCGGTGAGAGTGTTGAAAATCCGGACTTGGCGGTCTGTGCTTGAGGAGAGTGTGACAAAGTGTGACGAATTGGGGGAGAATGTGAGGGATGTAGGAACAGATTTCGTCTGTGGGAGGTGTGAGTTGAAGAGACAAGAGGGATATGTAAGGACGCACCTTTTTGAACTCGTAGAGATCTGTGCTACTCTTAAACTCCCACATGCCAGGGATATCTTTTGGCGGTTCATACGGCTCACGTGGTTGCCAGTACTCAACGAATCCGGATTCGTCGGCAGATACAACGGTATCAAAGTGGTCGGTGTACTGGCTTTGTATGTAAATATCACTTTATGGACCAAACTAGGTGCAAGTGATTGGACGCTTACGGTCATCAGGTGTACAGGAGCTCGATGCAGGCTGGGAATAGTTTGAAGAGGTGTGCCGTCTCCTCGTCCGTCGTAGATACGGATGGTCGACGACTTTTCGTCCGAGCTAAAAACGTCCAAGTCAATAGAGACTTGACGAAATAAAATACGACTTACACGGCAAGTAGTGCCTGTGCCTGTCCCCTCCTATGCACCCAACACGCAGTTTTAGGTGTATAGTCCAATTTAAGCATGTTAATCATATCTACCGCCAAACAAAAACGAGATGAAGAGCGGCCCACAACAAAATAAACAGCTCGAACGTACCAAAATTGATCACATCAAACACCTTGACGGTGCCATCCTCCGCAACGCTCGCGACGACTGTCCCATCTGTCGAAGCCGTGACAGAAATGATAGGAGATAGATGCGCGCGGTAGTGTTTGACGAATTCGATACCAGTATCTTGTTTCTTCCAGAACTTGAGGTGGCCGTCGATGGAGGTTGTAATGAGGAAACCGGTCCTGCAATGGGTAGAGTTAGTGCTATTTTAGGCATATTCGAGGACACTTGAAGCTTACTTGGTCATGATAACGTAGTTGAGAACATCCCGGTGCATAAAACTCTTGGAGTACCTGTCTGCGCTTGGCAAGTGATCCAGAAACAGTCGTTCATGGGGCAAGGCTAATAACCACGCGTTAACCAGCGTTACTGCAAGCAACACTACACCCTCAACCAACTTTTTCGTTTTTTACGCGCAGCACCACCTCCCGCCTCATCCCCAGGCATAGGCATGGGACCAATATCATCCTCTTCGTCATCTTCGTCATTAACCTCCGGCATGGGGCCAGGCATATCCTCGTCATCGTTCGCCGCATTCGAATCGCTAACGCGTCCTCGCTTGCGTGTAGCAGCGGCAGCGGCGCCGGCCGAGTCTTGCGCGTCGTCGGACATGTGAGTAAGTGGAATAGTGTGGCGCGTAACCAAAACACACCCCAACGCTCTTTTGCTGACAAATCCGGACTCGGATCGAGTCGGGCGGGAGGAGCTAAAAAAGTTGTTACGCACGTTTCACTCACGACTACCACCTCGCTCTTATATCCCCCTTGTAACGATGGCCACGCAACCTGTTCCGCCCAACTGGAAGGTATGTTCTGGGTTATTAAATCTGACGCGTTTGAGTTGTTAATGGGGGTTTTGTGGGATAGGATCTCGGCAAGTCGTCCAACGATTTGCTATCCAAGGATCTGCCCATCTTTGGGACCTCGCTCGAGGTCAAGACCAAGACGCCTACGGGTGTCGTGTTCAAGGTCGCGGGCACGCGTGATACCAAGTCTAGTGCCATTAATGGGGATGTCGAAGCCAAGTATCTCGATCCCAAGAACGGGCTTGCCATTACCCAGGCGTGGACGACGACTAATGTCCTCCGGTACGTTCTCGATCGCGTCGTATCGCATCACTATTTCTTACTGATTTTATTATTTTGTTAGCTCTCAAGTTGAGCTTGAGAACCAAATCGTAAAAGGCCTCAAACTCGACGTGCTCACGTCGCTCCTCCCGGACAAGGGCAACAAATCCGCAATCGTAAACGCGATCTGGAAACAACCGGGATTGCACTCGCGCGCAGTCGTCGACCTCTTTAAAGGCCCGACGGTTACGGCTGATGCCGTCGTCGGGCGCGACGGCTTCTTAGTCGGTGCTGAGACTTCGTACGATATCACGTCCGGCAAACTCTCCCGGTACGCGGCCGCGCTCGGGTTCTCTGCGCCCGAATACGCGGTGACTCTACACGCCTTGGGCAACTTGTCGGCTTATTCTGCGAGCTACTACCACCGTGTATCGCGCGACGTCGAAGCAGGTGCCAAGGCGGTCTACGACACCAAGGCCGCGACGGGCGGTGTGAACCTCGAAGTCGGCGCCAAGGCGTAAGTATTTTATAGACTTTATCACAACAAGGTTCTAACGGGCGCATATATAGGTACCTTGATTCGGCCGCATTCGTCAAGGCCAAGATTAACAACGCTGGCGTGCTCGTTCTCGGATATACTCAGGCACTTCGGTAAGAGTTCTTTACACCAATCGAGATGATCCGGCTCTCACGGCTTTATCTCTAGCCCTGGCGTTCGCGCGTCGTTTGGTCTTGCTCTCGACACCCAGCGCTTGAACGACACGTCCGCAGGTCCCGCTGCGCACAAGGTCGGCGCCAGCTTTACGTTTGAAGGTTAAAACAAGCTGTATTCTATACGTGGTCCCACAAAAAATCGATTGTTACATGCCCCCAATCATTTTTTAAACTTTAGAACCGAGACTTGTTCCCCAACGCGACCGAGCTTCTGCATATCGGGCACCGGCAGCTGACCGCCAAGGTGAAATGAGAGAGCGCAAAATCGGGCTCACGTGACGGAGCCTTTAATTACGTGATAGAGCGCGAACCTCATCCAGGACACCTTCGTCCACCAGCTGCAACTATAAAACACTATAAAAGCAGGATGGCAGCGTACTATAGTGGACCTCGGATTAGACTCCCATCGAACAGATCGCTGCAACTCTCCGAGGCCAGCACGAGCTCGTCGCCGCTCGCCTCTCCACCTGCGCCTGCACCTGTCTTGATTTTCCCAGCGCCGTCCTCGGAGCCTGCGTCCCCGCATCCATCTCATTTTCCTCGTACTCGAACTAGTTCACTTGCCCATGGTCCTCTCCGACTCCGCCACGTCCGAGTCGATTCGAATGCGTCGTCGGCGTCGCTCGTCGTATGCTCATCGGTCACTGATCTGAGCAGTCCACTCTCGGCAAACAGTCCGCAGCTGGCGCGGAGCCCTGCACTTCAATCTGGGAGCGAATGGGAGGATCTGGAAGCTGCGTCTGGGCCGAGTACTGGAAGCGGGATGGGGATGGTGATAGCGCCCACTAGTGCGAGTTCGAGTGCGTTGACGCGCGAGCGAATTGTGCGGTTGGGAAGCGCACGGATGATCCCGTCGAGTTGGCGGTCTGGCTCTGGGTCGGGGGAAACGCCGTCGGTGGAATTGTGGGAGTGGACGTCGACCGGGAGCGAGGTGGATAACAACCGGGGGCTGTACTGGGCCGAGGAGGAGGAAACCAACTA
>WSTJ01001768.1:0-10933 GCA_019623705.1 Ceratobasidium sp. 428 | reverse complement strand
ATAGAGATTTAAAGTGATCGCAGGGAAAAGATAGGGCAAGGGGTGTACGTGGCTGTGGGAGTGTGGAATAGGATTGTGGAATGCAATATAGGTGTTAGCCACGAGACGGGGTACGACGACCAAGGGGTGAATGGCGATGAGCAAGCTACCTTGGGCGACGTAAAGAACTCGACCTAATGTCAAGCCTCTACTCAAGTGGAATAAGAGAACAAGTAAAAACCTCTATTAGACGAGAGGTCGAGTTCTTGAGGGGACCTCGTCGAACTCGACCCTGCTTATATACATGCAGAAGCCACTATCAAATCTACATGCACAAACGTATGGTGCGATCGTGAGTCATACAGGAATTGGCAACCACAGTTGAAATACGATGACTCATCGATCCAGAACATTCCATAAGTCATGTGATATAAAATAAACCAAAAAAGGAGACTGTCCCAGAAAAGGGCATAGTAAAATAAGAGAATATTCGGAATATATATTTGGAGGCGTGTCAGGTCATGACAGGCCATTTCGACGTTATCGACGATTTGATCGACTTCTTCGTCCGCATCGCCCTCGGTGTCCTTGTCGTCGCTCGGGGTGAGCGTAGCAATCGGTGGATTCAGGTCCGCGTCCTCCTATCATCTCATAAGCTGACCGGTCCATTATACAGAACGAGCAACTAACCTTTAGGGTCGGCGACGGGCTGGGCGAGCCCGAGAAGCGGGCCTTTTCCTTGTGGGCCTCACGCTCGCGTTCTCGGTTACGGCCTCGTCGATGGTCGGAGGGTTGGCGTTTGTGCAGAGGTTCGGCGTCGTCCGGGTCGTTGGGTCCAGGTTGTTGTCGCAGGTATCCACTCTCGTGGCGCCAGACAATTAGGACCACCCACGACGGGCACGGAGGGTAGCACTGGAAGGTACTGGGCCCGACCCGGTTGAGGACGTTGGGCGGGACAGGGGGATGGGGGAGATACGGACTGGTTGGGCCAGCACCAAAGACGGGTATGCTGGGCGAAACACCGACCTCACCGGTGCCCAACGCGCGTACAAATGCCGCGCGCCTCCGCCTCACGTCTCAACAGCATGTCCAGGTAATTGTTGACCCCGTGCCAGCCATCCTTGATCGCAGGAAGCCGGGCTTCAGTAGCCTCTGCGCGCGCCTTGGCCTGGGCGAGAGCCGCGCTCGGATTGGACCGCGCAGAGAGCGGGGCGATGCACGCCTCGGTGTGCGCGAGTTGGGCGCGTAGCCGGTCCACCTGGTCAATGCGCTGGCTGAGCATGTTGGTCAGCGCTACCTGCTGCGACGGGCCGCCCGCGTACTCGAATTCCAGGGCAGGCGGCGCGGATCGTTCCCGGTCGAGCACGAGCGGCGTTCCACCCAGCGGCGGGGGCATGGGCGGGGCAGCGCCAAGGCAGGCGGTCGGGGCGGGCTACAAGGCGAGAAGCTGGCGCTCGCGCCGTCGGGTAGCGGTCCGGGGGCATGGTTGGGCGGGAGTGAGGGAAATGATATGGCCGGCGCGACGGGCGGCGTTTCCCTCGCCGTGGGCGACGCCGGGTAGTGTTTCGTCGAGAAATGGAGTGGGGGCGCGCTCCCCTCGCCTGGTCGTCGGTTTGGGTCGTCCTGCGGGCGCTCTGCGTGGGGTGGATGGGTCGGGGATGCGACGAGGACGGGGCGGCCGGGCGCTTGGGCAATCGACGGGGTTCGCGGCGCACCGGGGCGTCGTCTTGGGGTTCGTTATTAGGCGTGGGAGTGGCAGTGGCAGGTGGGTCAGCAACGTCCTGGAGGGCTGGCGGAGCGCCGGGCGCGGGATCGGCAGTAGACTCGGCCGGTGCGGTGGCAACAGCGGCGTTGTAGATGGGACTCGTGGTGCGTGGGATCTGTCGAGTTCGAATGTCAACAAGGAAAATCAATAATAAACGAAATGTGCTCACATCCGAGTGAAACCAAATTGTTCGTTTGGGCGCGTCTCGGCCTCGCGTTTCGACGATGCACCCACAGTACGCCAACCATGCAGCGAACCGGAACCTTGCAGGCGCCTCTCCCAGCCCGAGGGCGGTTCAGAGACGGCGCACCGCTTGCGTTCCGTTGGCACCGCCGTGCAGAAGCCCGGCGTCACGAGCCGGAGTGCCCCAACCACCCTCCCAGCCCGAAACGAGCGGTTCAGAGAGCTACGGTCGGGCACGTCCGACTCGAATTCCCCGTTCCAACGAACGGGGGCCAAAACTGCACACCCGGATCCGCCTGTAACCACAACGCTGCGGCCGACTAGCAGGTCCGAGTGCTGGCTGGCGAACCATGCGGCCTGGAGTGTTAATGCATCCGGGGACCTTGGTCCTTGCCACTCCAAGTTACGCGATGGTTGTGCTGGCAGCGTCGGGCGCGGGATCGGCAGCGAGTCATTGAACGGGGTTACTGACCCGAAATCTTTCGATCCCAGAACAGACCGACCCCGTTCATGACCAAAATGTCGGTGGCGGGTGGGGGAACTAGGTGCAGCGAAAAAAATTAGCTGTAAGTTATTATACATACATATTGAAGTTGTTACTCACCCTTTGTGATGTCCATGCGTTCAAATACGTCGGTCGCGCAATGGATGGGACTCGTGGTGGACCAGGACGTCGTCCTAGGGTTTGTCATTAGGCGTGACGGTGGCAGTGACAGGGTTGTCGGCAGCGTCCACGGGGGCTGGCGGAGCGCCGGGCGCGGGATTGGCAGCAGACTTGGCGGGTGCGGCCGCAACGGCGGCGTTGTAGATGGGACTCGCGGTGCGGGGGAGCTGTCGAGTTCAGATGTCAACAACAAAAATAGACAATAAACAAAAGGTACTCACATGAGCCAGGCCAAACCGCAATAGCAGCAGCACCACGAGCCACATGTTCATCGCCGGGCCTTCCTCGTCATCGACACTCGCAAGCGGGCCTATGCACTTCGGGTCCAGAAAGCGAGCGGTCGTACACGGGTTAGCGTGACAAATGAGACAATAACCTGGAGCGTTGCATCCGTGGACCGTAGTCCTTGCTGCTCCAGGTTACGGTTGTGCTCGCGGTAGTGTTAGTCGTTTGCCGGGCGTGATTATTGGCCGAACGAGTCAAACGGGGTTCGCTGGCCCGGAATCTCTCGATCCTAGAGCAGACTGGCCCCCATTCAACCACCTCTTGGATGCTTCACATCAAGCCGCGAGCCGTGGGTGGGAAAATTTGAGGTGGTGCCGTTTGGTTTGAGCTGCGAGAAAAATTAGTTCTGATCGATTGTATGTAGCAAGTGAATTACTCACCAGCTGGAGCATCTATCCAGTGATATGTGGGGTGAGTTTTTGTGCAGAGCGACGGCGTGCAAGGCGGTAGAGGGGGTGTGGTTGGTTGGATCAACAGTGGCACGTCACAACCAAACATATACTAGGTCATGTGATCGAGTCGTATAAGCGCCCTGAGCTGGGAACAACCCCTAGAGTAACTGGCATGGCGACCGAGAAATTTGTAAGGTAAATAACTGAAGAGCGAAATATGATTGTATCAGACACACTTATATTACATCGAGTTGCATAAAAATTAAAATTAAATAAGATCAAGAGAGCAACTCAGCGTGAGACAGTCGCATTGCCACAGACTTTGTGCTTCGCGTTACACACCCTCCTCACCCTCCTCAGCTTCATCCAGCATATCAAGTCGGCCGACAACCGTTGTACGATCAACAATGTATGTCTTATTGGTGGGGGTCTTCACACGGCCAACAAGGCAATCAATCTCTCGTGCGTCAATTATCTCGTAGCCTGCGAGTTTCTGAGCTGTCAACTTGTATTGGACGAGCATGTTGTGATGCAATCGGCGGAAAGTGGGGATCGGGGACATGATGGCGAGTACGATGGGGCTTGTGTAGGGAAACGGTGCTGGGGAGCCGCCTTGCTCCGACAGCTCCTGCAGAAACTCGGCGTGGATGACCACAAAAAGTTCAACACGGCCATAGCTTGTTGTCTTTTCGTTGACTGTCACCGCCCTGTGAGTTGGCCGTTGCCAGTTCTGCGAACGGTCCATGAAGCTGTAGTACTATTAAGGATGATTAACTAAATAAATCAAAAGACAGCAGAATAAAATAAAAACTCACCTTGACGTACGATGCATCGCGTGATAATCCATCGATGGCAGGACTAAGTTTGTGCGCGCGGAAAAGGTCACCGCCCAAAGCGCCAGATCGGGTAGCCCGTTGAAGTAAATCGCCGCCATCAGCCCGCTCAATTTGCTGCATTTTCCCCCATTGGACAAACTGCTGCTGGTAGAGTAGTCGACGCACAATGGGCATGGCGACGCCAACATAGGAGCTAATGTATGCGGCCACTTTATTCACCAACTCAGTGGGTACAACGCGTGTCTTCCGTGGTTGCACAAAGACGAGGTCGTCATAATCCTCGTAGCGTGTGCCGGTAGCGACATTCGTGCGGCGTGGTCGGAGATCGAGCGCTTCAACCAAGTCGTAGAGGAGCTTGATCGCAGATAACTGGGCGGCGTGCAGGATATACCGATTTAAGCTTGAGTATGGGAACCGAGTGCTCTTCTGAGCCCTTGCCAACGCGCCACAAAATCGTTCCATTGCAAATGCCCAATAACACCAGACCGGTCCCATCCGCTCGATGTCATCCGCAATGTGGAGTAGCTGGTGGACCGGCAGGGTGCAGACCTTGATACGGCGTGCGTCGGACCAAAAGTAATGGCTAGTAAACAAATTGTCAATTAGCAAGACTACGATGCAGAGGAGATAAGTAGACTTACCGTTCGTAATCCCGAACCCACTTTGCGAAGCCCTCGCGCAATCCCTGTACATCTTCACGCGTGATTGAGTATGATAGGCACTTGTTGATAAGCCCAACAAGGTCCATAAAGTGGTTGTAATAGATGTCCCGATGAAATCGGCCCTTCAGGAGAGCGGGGGCAAGGAGTGTGGCGAATAGCAGCATACTCTCTGACGTAGCTTGGCCGCGGGACTTGTGGAGGTCTGGCACGCGGGATCCAAATGCGCCAGGGATTGTGAAACCGCTCTCGGCACAGGCAGCGCCGATCCCAGCCCATACCTCCTCGTCAAGGAGGTAATCCTCGGTGCCGGTCCCCCAATCCTTGAAGCGCTCGGTACGAGTCCATAACTCCACCAGCGTCTTCAGGACGTTCTCGAACATCAAGTGCATAAACTCAACAGGAAACGAGCCCGGAAAATCAATACCAGGGACGCGTGCGAGCGGCGAGAGCCCATTAATGCCGGTCGCTCGCATCATGTCCTCTCGCACGCCGGTGCGCTCGCAGCATTCAATGTCGGATGCTTGCCGGACATGTTCGGTGTGACTTCGAAGTGGAAGGTTGAGGGGTTGGTAATTGACACGGTCTTCGCGTTGAGCAGCAAAAGAGCGGGAGAGGGGTGTATATTTTGGACCACTTCCCACGCTGACGCCTTTGATCTTGCATGCGCGACATGGGGAGATCCCGTTGACGCCCTTCATGCACATGAGTTTGGCCACGGCAGGTATGTCGCCAAAACACGCAAGGAGAAATGCCCGAAGGCAAAACGGCTCCTTGGTTGCCCCATTAAACGCCGGGATCCCACTCGCAAGGTCCTCAAGCTCGGCAATGAGGGGCTCGAGGAATGTGCCAAGCTCCTCTGGCTTATTCGGCCCCGGTACAACGCCAACGCAGAGGATGTGCTCCAGCTTAAAGCGGAGCGCCGGCGGAAGATTGTAATTGAACACAACAAGCGGCCAGCAGGTTTGCTTGCGCGACTTGAACGGTCCAAAACCATCAGTTGACAGCCCGAGTGCGATGTCGGTGGGTTGCGAGAAGTATGTGTGTTCGAGTGTATTAGCGCCAACCGTGACGCGCTCGCCGCGTAGCTTGTTGTAGTGATCGCCATCGAATACGTCTTTGATGTTTTCGTCGAGTTGATGTTTATCCCGGTAGCTGAGGGTTTCCGCTGTTTTGGGATTGAAGTATAGATTCCGGAGGCGTGGGCCAAGGGGGAGGTAGTGGAAGCATCGCCGCGGTACTTGTTGGTCAGGGTTGCGGCGGGACGCACGATATCGAGGCTGGTTGCAGTATGGACAGTGGGTCTCGTTCTTGTAGCAGCCGGTGTAGGCAATGCACGAGTTGACGCAACAGTGCACCAGACTGCCCTGGATTCCAGACTTTTCGGCAACGCGAGTACAAACTCTGCCAAAACTTGGCAAGTCGCCCAGACGAGAAGGGAAGGCGGCTCGCAGTTTCTCAAACGTTTCGCGAGTTACGTCCGTATCGACCTTGAAGTTGAATGCGTCGAATATGAGCCGGTCCCCCGGCGCAAGGTCGGATGCTAGGTTAACTGTGAGCACTAGGCAACGAGACCTGCGAATACAATTTGAACTTACGGTCTTCCAATAGCTCTAGCCATAGTTCCTGCGCATAGTAATCTTCGGCCTTCAGCCCATTTATCCAATCAGCCTTTTCTCCCAGCGTTGGTGCAGCGCCACGCATGTAATCGTCTTCATCACCTTCATCTAGTGGAATTACGCGGAACGGAGTGGCCAGAGGTGTTGAGGGCCCAGCGCCAGGAGTGTCGAAACGGAAGTCAGGGTGGCGGAAATCGTCGTCACAATCCATCGGTGAGAAGGGCCGCTGATGCGGTTCAGCGCAAGGGTGAGCGCATGGGCGTGCGGCTTCTGGAGGGGGCTGGGGAGGGCGGGACTGTTGGTTGGGTTGTGGTTCGGGCGGGGGATCGGCACGCACACCGCGGGCTGCCAGATTTGCCTCGATCACAAACTGGGTGTGCCGTCGCTCGCGCCTTGTACAGCCAGCATGCATGTGGTTGCGTACGACAGCGTATGACCGCTCCTTCCCACACCCCGTGCAAACTCGCGTCTTGGGTGCCATCCTGACGCTACCGGTCAGTGGTTGACAACAAAACCTGCCGTGATATCACTAACCTGAGCGATGTGATGTGTATAAGGTAAAAAGGGGAGTTGGGGTGTCGTTGAGTTGGATATCATAGCGGTTGATAGCTAGCAGCCACATGTATTAATGAGTGAGCGAACTTCGACGAAAAAACAAGTTACTATACCAAATGCATAAAAAAGCGCATTATTTTGCGCCAGGTAAGTTTGGGCAACACGAAACATGGGGTGCACCAGCGGAGGGGAACCATAACCATGACGCGCACCGATGCTGGGCGGGGGTCGGGCAGACGGCGATCGTGGCCACCGGTTTGACTCAGAAATCGACCGGCTCATTTCTTTAAAGCTAAAGCCACATATTGTAATTAGCCGTGTCTGCAAAATAAATGTGAACGATCAAACTCACTCGTTCAGTTATGTTACCGCAACAAGCAAATATTACAAGAGTGTATGACCGTAGAGATTCTGGACCTGCATAACTCTGGCATACATGTCAGAGTAAGGGCAAAAAAGCAGACAAATGCAAATTGACTCACCAAAACCGGGAAATTTCACATCATCCCACCAACAGTTCAATGTGGATAACATGAAACGTGGGCAGGGCGCGTGTAATGTAAACAATGACGCCTGTGTGGACACAGGATGGGATCGACAATAGGCAAACTTGTCCCAATTGATAATGAATTACCGCACAAAATCCGAGTGTGAGCATGAACGCAACAGCATAAAAACACACAATAGTTAGCAGAATGTTAGTTTATAAGGAGATTAATCAACTCACCATATTCCATGATAATGTCTCCTGACGTTGAGGGAATCCATTCCCACACTCGATTCGAGCTGTGAGCACGCAATGGGACAAGTCCTGACGGCTTGCAATGAGAGGCGGGATTCCAGCGGGAGAATAAACCCGGCAAGACAGTGTTTGGAATCCAGTACAAGGTAGCGTGTCATCCCGCTCGCAAGTTTGTTCGGTCAATGCCGCATTGTGGGATGAGCTAGCCGAAGGGCATGTAAGCAATGACGAGCACAGAGGCCAAGCGGGAGTGATACGGACTGATCCTGGCAAGTGTTTTGTCATCTCCATCGAGCTGTTTGTTGGAAAACCACTAAAATCAGATTTAGTTAGCATCTACAGTTGTATATAGGACAAATGCGAGTGAGAAACTCGCCTTTCCCAGTTGTGCTATTGCAACAGGCTTATATTACGCAGGCCTATGACATCGTAAGCTCTTGAGCCGTTCCCGACTGAGTAACGCGCATATTGGAGTAAGTATTGAAAAATCAAAGAAAAGCAAATTTACGTACCAAATGCGGCAGAAGTTGCATCGCTCCCTCATAAATTTGTGCAGACAACGTTAAATATGAGCAGAAGCATAGCGCAGGAGACTCTAAATGGTGACACAAGCTAAGGCTAAATCACCATGAGACCCAGACCGGCGCAAATTACCCCGGGAGTATAGCATGGAGCAAATAATAGCAACCGGAACAAATGCAGACATGAGACAAAAAGAGGTTCCGCAAAAAATCCACACGCAAACAAAGGAGAGTGAAGTAATGTATACGATTAGCAAAATAACTACATGATCAATAAGAGAATTAATGCGTACTATTCTTTGGGATAGCTACGACAAGTTCAAAGTTGTTATTTGCTCTCCGAGTCAGATACAGGTAAAGGACTTACTGCTGGCTGCGATGCTTGAGTTTTCATTGGCATACGGTATAGCACGAGACATACTCTACCACACGGCATGCCACAGCACACGGTTCAGCCTAAACATACACACATACTTCAAATAACGCACCGCAGGTGCTCTAGCACTGTTTTGGGCCACAAGGTGTCAGTGCTGTTGTCCGGCGGTCTCGGGGTGGAGTCGATTAATGCAAGTTGTCCTGGATTGTACCAAAAATCAGTAGTATTGGCGAGCGGAAGCTGGACGGATCTCACCAAAATTTCACATTCGGGGAGGATAACGTGGCAGAGGGCGAAACCAGCATGAAGGGCTAAGCTAGAAAGTCAGGACATGCTCCAACAGCATCTGCCGATTGGCGCCTAAAGTGGTGCATGATGTTATTCTCTACTGTTCATGATGGACCATCTACATCAATATTTGCACTGCCCATCCGCTTATTGAATGCAAATTCATGGCGATCCCACCGCTAACTCCAACCACACCACCACGACCCGACATGCCGCTCAACCATATAATCAGCCTTGTCTCCGCCTTACCCCGCCCATCTAGCTTATCACCTTAGCCCCCTTGCTATTCCATCCTCTCTTGTGCTATGGCCAGCAAAAAGTCACTCGGCAAGCAACCCGACCGCGGCGGTGGCAACAAGCGTCGCTCCTCTGGTGACCGAGAGAAGGAGGCACGCGATCTTCAGCGCGCCACGGAGCAGGCAATGAGCAAGAAACGACACTTCAACGACGACGACGACGACGACGACGATATGGGCATCGACCCAGGCGATTTCGAGTTGGGCTCTGGCGCGCGCATTAATCGCACTGACAGCGACGACGACGATGACAACAACTACAAAAACGACGAAGACGAAGATCTGGACAATGAGGAGGGCGGGGAGGACGAGGATCGCCCTCGGAAGCGCTCAAAGCGTGATGCATGTAAGTATTTTTCGTACACTCTTTTGTCTTGTCTATTCTAACTATTACTCAGCGACTGAGCGCCTTATGGCCGAAATTGCGGACCTGCGTGCTCAAATCGGCCGGCAGCAGCAGCGTGAAGCGAACTCCACGGCAGGCGCCTCTGGATCCGGCTCACACCACACCAACGTCCCCGCCCAGGCTGGTGCACCCACATTCGATGACAACACCCCCCCTCCCGAAGACACAATCCCCATGCCCGACAAGAAGTCTGACATAAGAATTGAATCGCTGCGCGAGAGCATGGGACTTGAGAACAACCCCGTCAAGTGGTCTCAATGCCGGGTACGTACTCATCTTTTGTTGCCAACCTCTGCTGACTACTGCACCAGGCCACAACGCGTGACCTCTCGTCCAGGGCCGGCCTCGACGTCCGGCTGCCTTGGCGCAAGCAGGACAAGGCTATGGTCGCAAAACTTTTTAACTTGGTAAGTGATCTTTTCTACGCTTACTTGTGCTAGTTATTCATCTACTGCAGGTTCGGAAGCGAATCCCTGAGTTCAAGCGGTTTGCACACAACTGGGGTGCCGAATTCCTCGTTCAAGAGACATTTAATCATCGGCGGAGCCACTGGCTTCACCTTCAGAACACTTCGAGCAGTACGTACTAATCTATTAATCACAACCTAAATCACCTTTGCTCACCATTGACCTATCAGGCAACAGCAATGACAGTCAAGGTGGCGGGGGCGGTAGCAGTGGCGGTCGCAACGACGACGACGATGCCAACGCCCTCCCCAACCCTCCTCGGTCTCCGTCCGCAGCGGACGACGCCAGGAATGCAGCTGAGCCCCGTGTCAGTGCCGCCAAGTTGAAGGCTGAAAAGGCTGCAAAGGCTGCAAAGGCTGCAAAGGCCGCAAAGGCCGCAAAGGCTGCAAAGGCTGCGCAAGCCACCGCTGCTGCTGCTGCCTGTCATGACTTGACACGCTTCCCAGAATATATTCCAGATTTTATCATATTTTTCTGATATACTTTCCTTTTATGGAACATTGGTCATAACCTTAGTCATCTCATTAATAATCTTTGTCATCAGGGTTCATTAGTCAGAAGTCACGTGACCTCAGAATATTCTAGAAGTCTTTGTCATCTTGTATTTCACATCTCATATCAAATACCTGTATGACTCGGTTCGCTTCTCGGTTTGTTCACGTAGATACAAGGCTGTGTTCCCAGTTGTATATAACCAAGGGCAAGTTCGAGGTTACAGACCAAGAACTTGACCTCTTCGTCAATCATAGTTCTTTCTTACATCTACTAAGTCACTGGGCATCTCGTCCCATACTTCTTACTACATCACTATCGTCGAGAGAGCTCTGACATTAGGTCAAGTTCTTCTCCGGGTCGTCGCGGCAGCCTTCATCGCTGTCAAACCACCCGTCGTCAACATCT
>WSTJ01001767.1:0-10937 GCA_019623705.1 Ceratobasidium sp. 428 | reverse complement strand
GCGCCAGGCGAGCCCGAAACGATTAAGAAAAAGAAGCGGTGAGTGTTTGCGGTTCAGTGTGGGTGACGGTAACTGAATGTCATGTGGGGTTCAGGCAACTTGGAAAAGGCCCGGCGTTGACTGAAGACGAGATCTGGCAAGTCGCGATGAAGGCCGAGGAACAAGAGCGCAAGGCGAGCACGGTGCGCCGTCTTGGCAGGGGAAGTCGATGAGCTCGGTTGGGCTTGACCGTGCCTTGGTCGTCCGACTAATAATCTTGGATGTCTTGAATGCATTTCACGCCCCTGTTTTCCTATCTTTTGGATCTAATAGTGCACCCCTTGTGGATCTGTTTTCTGTTGCTGTTGTATATTCTAGTACGGGAACTAGACTACGGCATATATAATTCTCGATTGTTTTTTTCTTTCTATCTCTCTTTTTTAGGAATGAAAGTGCGTACTCAATGGACGGTCCCTCGTTCATCACGCGCGTGAAGATCGACGGTGGGTTCCTGTATCAGCCACCTACATAGCACAACGTTGCCCCCCCATATGCGTCGCTATAGACACCCCACCACCCGCTGGTGCCACCTAATAAGACGTGCGAGGCACTACAGGTCCCGCGTAGATGTTTTTCGATCAACTCGGGTCCGCCGTTCCAATTTACCAAGTCTGAACAGCCTGCCCTTGTAGATCATAAATTACCGAGGGCGGGATACAAAGACCGAGACTAGACGGTGAAAATTTGGTGTTGCGTTGCTTATCGCTCAGCACGCACGCGCACCAGCAAGGCTTCGTTCATAAAGTGGGTTGTTGTTCGCTGATGGCCGTGATGGGTACCGTGCGGTAGGTGGGAAGGGAGGTGAGGAGTGAACATGAAGGTCGGAAGATGGAAGAAGACTGGCGCGATGTTGGAAGGTAAGGAGCATGTTTATATTTTTAGTGCTAGACGGTTTATGGTGCATATCGCTGAGTGTTTGCTTGTGAGCCTAATCCATGCGTTGGTGTGCAAGGAACTCCTTCTGCGCTCGTAGTACTAATGGGGCCAGAATACGTGTAGTTGACCATGTGCGTTTTTTGTGTTCGGAACATATCCGTGATTACTGTCGCGGATGATTACGGCTTGTTGGGTTTAGGTGTCTAGTCAGGACCTGCGTTGAGGAATATTGTTGATCGTAGCTAGTACCGCCAGGCTAAACGTGCATGTCAGTACAGTAGTGCTTACCTCCGGACCTAAGCCGTTCAAACGTCTTCAAGGGGGGAAACCTTAATGCAGGTCCCACTGTATAGGGTGTAGAGGTTCTAGAGCCAGGAGAGAGTGCCAAGGAACAAGAGCGAGTCTAGAGTCTGAAAAGGAATGTCTAGAGTCCAGAGTCGAGGGTTCAGGTAACATGTGGTGTACCCCATCGATTTCATTATTGCTTGCCACGGTTCTTTTTCGAGGTTCTTGTTCGTTCCTATGTTTGGTAGAGAGCGAAGGAGAAAGCTCGAGGCGTTGAAGGGATAAACGGGCTTACTGGTTTATGTTTTGTCATATCGCTGTCTCTTTATATAATAACACCAGGCACAGCTGCGGAACCCACGAGAGTGCGAGAACCAAATTGCCTTGAACGTCCCGACAAAATATCGAAAAAAAATGAGTGTTACCAGAGGCTGAACGCCGTACGACAAGTAATCTCGGATAGGACCGAAATGAAAAACAAATCGAAAAACAAGCTTGACGGTTTTTTGATCTCAGCAAGGGCAAGATCGTCGGTCCATTTAGTCGCGTGCTTCAACTTGGCCCCGCAGCGGCGCCTTTTTTTTCACGTGAGGTGGCGGTGGGATGTGGACGTATGGGAGGCGAGGAATTTTTGACTGGCTGGCATGTTCCGTCTGCGAGCAGAAGGACGAGATTATTGTGATACGATATGACGAGGTTGGGTGCTCCGGTGACGTCTGTATAACTTAAACCTCGTGTCGTCGCTCGAGGGTTTTTAGCTGTGGGCATTCGGGTGGGCGTCTGCTGCATGTGGAAAAGTGGATAAAGAGCTGGATTAGCAAAGTTGAGGATGTAATTGTGAGAGTGGAGTCGGAGGAGAAGCTCGGTCGGGGGTGGGATCGCCGGACGCTTTGTGCTGCACGTTTGGGAAGTCGAGCCGTGTTTGCGATATCCGCTTCGAGGCGATAGCGGTGTCGGTTCTCGGCAACGATGTGATCCCCTCGGGATAAACCCGACATATCTGCCAGACTTGGGACAAGTGCGAGTAGACACAAGACAACTGAAACGATAATGAAAAATGGTTGAATGATGTCGGCTACGGTAGCTCAGGAGAGATAGTGGAGCGTCATACATAGGGGGCGATAAGTGATAGGAACCAGAGCAGCGGGACCTTGTGCCTGGACACAGCACGTGGGCTGTTATCGGGCCGAGTCTAGTCCCTCTCAGCCGCGCTCAGAGTCTCCCGTCGCCCACCATGGACGAGCACCCGACGCTCACCCACCGCATTGCATTCCAGCACTTGAACGATGTAAGGTATATTATTATTTATATCTATTACAAAGGCTAATCTGGCTGCAGCCCAACTATGTGATCGCCGAGCACGTCGTGCCCACCTATCCCCTCGAGAGCACGCCCGGCCCGTCGTTTGACTCTCGGTCCAAGACGGACAAGAACTCGGACGATGGCGCCGAGACAGACTCGCGCTTTGCGATGGAGTACGACATGTGAGTACGCTCTCCAGCACCGCCGCTAGCCGAGCTGATGGCGGGTACAGCGACTTTGAGGATGACTCGCCGTACCCCGAGGTGCGCGCTGCGGTCGCCAACACCGATGATCCCACTATGCCGACGAACACGTTTAGAATGTATGTGTGTTCTTTGTGTGCTTGGTACGGAGGGCTGATACTCGGATAGGTGGTTCCTCGGTCTCATATTTACCGTGCTCATCGCGGGTCTGAACCAGTTCTTCAGCATGCGATGTACGTCTCTCTCGCCCATACGTTCCTTCACGCTAACCGCCCATCCTCCCGCAGACCCCTCGGTCCAAATCACAGCCCTCGTCGCCCAACTAGTCGCTCTCCCCGCCGGCAAGCTGCTCGAAAAACTCCTGCCGCGAGCACACATCACCACCTTTGGCTACACATGGTCCCTCAACCCCGGCCCATTCAACATCAAAGAACACACTCTCATCACCGTGATGGCCAACGTCGTCGCAGGCGGTGCGTACGCGACGGATATCATCGCCGCCCAAAAGACGTTTTACGATCAGCACTGGAGCGCCGCGTATCAGCTCTTGCTCGTGATTTCCACCCAGATGATTGGGTTTAGTCTTGCTGGCGTCTGTCGCCGGTTCTTGGTCTGGCCGAGCTCGATGATTTGGCCCGCGACGTTGGTGAATACTGCGTGAGTTTTGGTTTCGAGTTGGATGGGGTGGATGTGGGGCTGATGAGTGATGGATGGGACAGGTTGTTCAACACTTTGCATAGCACGTATGGAAGGGAGGAAGACGGTCGGACCTCGCGCGAGCGGTTCTTCACGCTTGCGTTCATCGCTAGCGCTGCGTGGTATTTCTTACCCGGATACCTCTTCGTACGTTCCCCCTTCACCTCCCGTCATTCATAGCTAACCCTCTCCTGCCCCTTCCCGCTCGTCACCCTCCACCTCACTCCACGCACCTTCTTAACCCCATCTATCCACACCTCCGATCAATAACTTCGGCCGATAAAGACCGCGCTCAGCAACTTTACCTGGGTCTGCTGGCTCGCCCCCGACAACCAGGTCGTGAATGCGTTATTTGGGTATCAGAGCGGGTTGGGAATGGGGTTCCTTACGTTTGACTGGTCGATGGTGGCGTACAATGGGAGTCCGTTGGTCACACCTTGTGAGTGTCTGAGAGTCAGAAGAGAGGAAGAGGACAACGGAGGAGTGGAATAAGAGAGAGGGATATGGTAGAGAGGAAAGTGGCAGAGGGCTACAGCGGGGTTATGAAGGAACGATTGAAGTAGTGGGAACGAATGTTGGCTAGCGTAGTCGGGCGTCGAGTACTAGGCTGGGACTCAATTCGGGATCTACATGGATGGATCTAGGGGTGAGACTAGAACCCTGGGAAGTGACAGTTGGATGGTCGGTGGCGGTGGAGGGTGGAGCAAACTATTGTCTCGGAACCGAAAACGGCGATCACCTAAAAAAACTAACTAAACCTTTGAATTTACAGTCTGGGCTGAACTGAACGTATTTGGAGCGTTGGTCGTTGTGTATTGGATCATTGCACCGATTTTATACTGTGCGTCTTTCTTTTCTTTACTTTTGAGTTTTCAGGGTGCTGATTGGGGATGGGGGGTGGTTGTAGATAAAAATGTGTTCTACGCCAAGTACATGCCCATCTCGCATATCGGCTCGTTTGACCGGTACGGAAACGACTACAACGCCAGTCTCGCGATTCGCGATGGAGTGTTTGATCCCGAGGCTTGTGCGTTCCCTTCTGTCCCTGAATTCCTATCCTTTTACTAATTAATTACTCTCTTTACTCGGACAGATAAGGCATATTCGCCTTTATATATTTCGTGAGTGGGGTTAATATGAATAGGGGTTTTAGGGTTGCTGATGAAGGGATAGAATGACGTTTGCGTTGTCGTACGGCCTTTCGTTTGGAGCGTTGACTTCGACTGTTGTGCATACTTGGCGTAAGTGTTTAGAATTTATTTTCGCTCGTCGTCTCCAACGTTTCATATCTTATCCTTCTATCGCCGTCTCACCTCATCTGTCTCCTCTATCCGACCTCACCCACTTACCCTTCCAGTCTGGTACCGACACGACATCGTTCGCCAGTTCCGGTCCTCGATGAAAGACGAGACAGACGTGCATTCGCGGCTTATGCTCGCCTATCCTGAAGTCCCGCAATGGTGGTACGCCACGCTCGGGTTGATCGCGTTTGCGTTGGGGATTGTTACGATCGAGGTCTGGGATACCAAGGTGAGTTGACTAAAAACGTAGTAGAGAAGAGAGGTTGATGGCGATGGTGATTGTGGTGGTAGCTGCCGGTCTGGGCGTACCTAATCTCAATCATGATCGCAGTCGTGTATCTCGTTCCCGTCGGGATGATCCAAGCGATCACGAATCAGCAAGTCGGGCTCAAGCGAGTCGTTGTTCTTATCTCATCTCTTGGTATGAATTAATCGAGTGTGTTCTTTGGGTTAGTGTCATCACGGAACTTATTGTTGGGTATATGCTTCCCGGTCGACCGGTTGCGATGATGATTTTCAAGACGTTTGGGTATATCAGTGAGTTTTTTTCTTTTTTCGGCGGTGTTTGTTTGGGTGGGTGTTGATGGAGTTGTTTTTCTTTTTTGGGTAGCGATGACGCAGGCTTTAGCGTTTGTTTCTGATTTAAGTGAGTATTAAACTTTGTTATATCTTTAGTATTTGTGCTGATGGTTACTTGGTAGAACTTGGCCACTACATGAGTGCGTGCCTCCGCAGCCAGACAATTACCCCGTTTACTAACAATCATACAGAGGTCCCCCCACGACTAATGTACCTCTCCCAAGTCATCGCAAGCCTAATCTCCTGCTTCGTCGTCGTCGGGGTCCAAGCCTGGATGTTCTCAAACATCCCAGACCTCTGCTCCAAACACCAACCGAACAAGTTCACCTGTCCGGGCGTACGCGTATTCGGCACGGCGTCGTTGATCTGGGGCGGGATCGGTCCGGCGCGGACGTTCAACCCGGGACAGATCTATTACCCGTTGACGTTTTGTTTCTTGATCGGCGCGGTGTTGCCGATCCCTCTGTATTTCTTGGCGAGGCGCTATCCGCATTCGTGGTTCAAGTATGTGAATGTGCCGGTTGTGTTTACGGGGACTGGGAATATGCCGCCTGCGAGTGGGATTAATTATTCTTCGTGGGTTATGGTTGGGTTTATCTTCCAGGTGTGTTGGATTTTTTTTAGCTTGGGAGGAACGTGGTACTAATATGAGTACAGTATTGGATCCGCCGAAGACATTTCGGCTGGTGGTCGAGATATAATTATATCTTGTCTGCTGCGCTCGATTCGGGTGTGGCTGTCGCTACGATCCTGATATTCTTTTGTGAGTAAAATAATGTTCAGTTTACCTTGTATTTGACCCACTCACGTCTACTTTAATAGGTCTACAATTCCCAAGAGGTGGCGCATTACAGCTTCATTGGTGGGGGAACGACGTCGCAGAGCGAACAGCCGACGGTCAAATGCGAGCACACCTTCCGTTAGCAAAAGGCTCAGCATTCGGCGCACCCAACTGGAGTTAAAAAAAACTCATACTCATACCCCCCTTCTCACCTCCTCTCAGTCCCCAAAATCACCAATGTTTAAACATCTATGTCGCGCGGGTCTGTACGAGTTTCTTTCTCTGTTGCTATTTGTCGCATGCATTCCACAAGGGCTTTTCAGCGTTTGGCACGGGTCAGGATCTGTTGTAATGTTTTTGTTTGTCGAGTTGTGTAGGTTTTTGCATGTCGTATTATCTCGTTTTTGGCTTCTCTTTTTTCGTTTCGTTTCTCTTTCTCTTTACATCCAGTTGTATGTGGAACATATTGTTGTTCGACTAGATAGGGAACAAAAAACAATTTTGAAACAACACACAGATCCTCGTTGGAACACATTGCTACAAGCCTAACTCTCGCCCGGACCCCAGATCTGGACCTCTCGTCCGCTAACGCCCCAGAGCTCCATTCCGTTGGGACCCGCAAACGCGACGTCCGCGACGTTTCCAGCGTCCGACAAGTGAAGAAGTTCTTCGTACGTCTTGTGTGCCAACACCTTGATACCCTCGGATCCGGCCACGGCGAGATAATGTGAGCTAATGTCGTATCGCAGCTTGTTAATCTTGAACGATTCGGCAAACGGTACAGTCGCAGTCGCCTTGAGTTTACGCAAGTCCCAGATCGCGACGCTCGACAACGAAGCTGGAGCAGCGAGCTGGTACCCATTCTCAGAAAAGCTGAGCGTGTCGATCGAGAAACCGGAGCTATTCTCGCCCGTGAGCGACGCGGCGAGTGCGCCCTGGCGGATATCGTACACCTGGACAATACCCGCGGTGTTCCCGAGCGCGAGGAGCTGGCCGTCTGGGTGCGCAGCGAGCGAGGTAAACGCCGCTGGCGGCGGGTCGGTCAGGATCGGCGATTGGAACACGGTCTGGAACGTGCTGAGCGAATGGATCGAGTACGTCTTGTCCGCGCTGGCGAGAGCGAGGAGCGTACGCGTCGGGTGAACCGCCAGACCTGTGATTTCGCCCTTGTGCAGTTTGACAGTGTGGCGCGGGAGGTATTCGCCGCTCGCGGTGTCGTGGCTCCAGATGCGAGCGGTCTTGTCCGCGCTGCCAGAGAGCAAGAACCGGTTGAGAGATTCGCCCCCGGTTTCGCAAAACGCGACGTGGGTGATTTTCTTAGTGTGGCCTTTGAGCGAGGCCAAGACGCGGCCGGCGGTGCGGTCGTAGAGTTGGACGATCTTGTCGTTGCCGCCTGTGAGGAATAACGATGGTTCGTCCGGGTTGCCGCCATCGGGAGATGGGACGGTCGAGACTGCGAGCGAGTTTATACCAGCTGTAGAGGCCGAGTGGAGAGAAGGAATAGTGTGTTTGGACTTTAGGCCTCGCACTTGGTCGGCACTCGCGTATGTTGAGGCGGTCTTTCGCTTGCGACGGGCAGAGGAAAGTCTACGCAAGAATAAGCACAAGTAGACAAGTAAGGCAAGGTGACTTACTTTTCCTGTGTTTCGGCAATCTCTTTGGCGATATCTGCGGGAAGGACACCGCCCTCCTCTGTGGCCATGTCAACATCAGCAGCAGCTGGCTCTGCGGCCGGTGCGGTAGGCGTAACGCCCATAGATTCTTGAATCTTGACCAGCGCGCTAACATGAATGTTAGCGTGTTACAAATAAATACCATAAAATCTAACTCACTCTCGTGCCGAATCTCGTTCTCGGATAAGGCGAGCGACAACACGGGTTGCAGCGTCGCCTTGATACAGAGCGTGCGAGAGCTCTTGACGCGTCGAGTTGTATTGCTGCTTGAGCGCAAATGTCTCGAGCATGAGTGCGTCCCACTCATTTTGGAGTGTGTGAAGAAGAGCGGGGATGGACGTTAGCGTGGGTGGTCGCGGTGGCGCAGTTTTTGGGCCTGGTAAACCTAGTCAGGACTACACAAATAGGTTGTTATGGCAGTACTCACTTGCTTTAACCGTAAGCAAGTCTCCCTCTTCCAGCTTTTCTCCCGTCAGCGGGTCTGTGCCATTCTCAGCAATGTATTTTGTGATGAGACGGCGCTCATAAACGTGGCCGGACTTGGTCGAAATGACCGGGTCTATAGGGGCCTCTCCTGCAATATACTTCGTATAAGTGACTTGAAAGGGCGCGAGCATGCACTACTCACCAGAGATGGCACAGAAAAACATGTTGGCGGGTAGTTGTGGTCAACCACAAGCGCGTGGCTCGAAAACAAATACACGCGCAAATAATCGCCTCCGCGCCTCTCTCTCACTCAATTCCACCATCTCCTTCTGTACACACTTGTATTCACATTTCTATTATGGCCGACAAGAAACAGAAACTTGTTCTCTCTATTATCGAGTTTTTGGAGTCTTCGGTCTCGGATGGTTCCATCAAGAGTGACGATAAGGAAGGCATCGAAATCGCAAGTGTGTGTCCTACTGCAGGCAACGCATTGGGCATCCTATCTCACACGCTGTTTGGCAGTTCAATGCATAGGAGAAGCTTTCGGGGTGGACCCATCAAATCAAGCACAGAAAGACAAGCTCAGTATCAAGCCGGCTACCCTTTCCTCGCTTTTCGATGTCTACCTCAAGACCAAAGATAAAGTAGGCCCACAGGTGAGTAAGATAAGCACTCAGCACACCCACTAGAGACTCACGTAAAACCTCCAAGACCGCTGGCTCCTCTTCTACACCAGCCGCAGCACCCACTACTGGACCCTCTGCCGCAGATAAAGCCAAGGCGGAGAAACATAAACAAGATGGCAATAACCTAATGGCGTCTAAAGAGTATCAAAAAGCTATTGACGCGTACACAGAAGCCATCGCACTCGACCCAAATAACCCTGTCTACTACTCGAACCGCGCCGCAGCATGGACCTCGATGGGTGATCACGCAGTCGCAGTCGACGATGCCGAGATGGCTATTGCAGTGGACCCCAAGTTTGTCAAAGCTTACTCTCGCCTTGGGTATGTCTCTCGTTGCTTCTTTTACTTTTACATTTTACGGATTTTTTTTTAAATCTAGACACGCGCATTTCACACTAGGCGATTACGAAGCTGCCAAATCGGCATTTGAACGTGGTCTCGTTCTCGAACCGAACAACGCAAATCTCAAAGTCGGGCTCACCAATGCCGAGAGCAAACTCGCCAGCGCACCTCGATCTTCTTCGTCTCCAGCTCCGAGGGGTGGTGCCGGCGGCGCAGGTGGAGCCGGTGGAGCAGGCGGCATAGACTGGAGTCAAATGGCAAACCTCATGGGTGGCATGGGCGGTGGAGGGGGAGCTGGCCGCGGCGGAGGAGGGATGCCCGACCTTGCCAGTATGATGAACAACCCGGCAATGATGCAGATGGCGCAGCAAATGATGGCAAATGGAGGGTTGGAACAGCTGATGTCGAATCCTGCGATTCGAAACATGGTCAGTCGTTCCTTGTTTAGACTGCAAAAAATATATTGACCGACGAAGTGTTGGGTTAGGCTGAGCGCGCTCAGAGCGGAGGAGGGATGCCGAATATGGAAGAGATTATGTCGAATCCTCAACTTAGGGACCTGTGAGTCTGTTGTCCGCGTTTGGTCACACTGTCTATTAAATTTGTGCTATTAGGGCTTCGAACTTTATGGGCGGAGCTGGCCGTGGTGGGCCAGGTGGAGCAGGTGGAGCAGGAGGAGCATGAGACTAATACACTACTGCTACGTTCAAATTGTTTCTTGAATTTATGCGTTTCTAGACTGAAATACGATGGTATATTGCCCTGAAGCCTCCAGCGTGAACTCTTTTTTGCAGTTTAGGTCGGCAACAGCGTATTCGTAAGTTTGTTGCTTCGCTGCGACTCGAAAATGGTTGTGCTTCGTAGCTAGGCCGTAGGGTAAATGCTCTGACGTCGATGAATTCGCAACAGGATGCCCCTCAAACCGTTTTTATTCGGATTGCGTTCTTTGAAATACCAAACACAACCAGCGCAAAACTGGCAAACACTTGTTTATAACACGCATACAATAGGGCGAAAAGTACGGAAACATCTAGCATACATCCAGATATCCAAGAACCTCCGCGAACGGGGTGACTGCTGCATGCACGCTCAAAGGGCTCAGTCTTGGTGGACCTAACAATTGCACGTTGTAGGTTTATTTGGCGGGAAACTTCAAGAGCTCAGGCTTACCGCGATACGAGTACACTGCGGACAGAGCTCCATGGCTTGCTGAACTGTCAAGGGAGTTTTCTCCTTGTCAATTCCAGCCTGGTTAGCGTACTGCGGGACAATACAGAGGCCCTTTGGAAGGGTCGTCCAGTTGACTGAGTCGGCGGTGGTTCCGAACGTAGCCGCAGCCTCAGAGGTACGATTAGCGGGACGCTGAAATGGGTCAAAGGAGTACTAGTCGTGAGCTACCAATGCCTTTGTAGCGACAGTTATGGGTATCACTCACTCCAGCCGAGATGGGCTGTCCTTGGTTCTGGTTGACTTGTCGAACGTTCAAGGCGGTAGCGAAAGCCGAGATGGCGATGATTGCTGCCAAAGTAGTAAGACGAGTCATATGGAACATGAGACTAAAGACGGTGGTAAAAGTGCTGCGAGGACTTAAGAGCTTCCTTCCTATATATACCAGTCGGTTAATGAAATAAAAACCTAAAATCCACATATGACTTATTATTCAACGTAGACCTTGTTTTCTTATTTCATTTCGCGTTCATATGAGGCTATACTAAGCCAGCGGCCGCCTACTAGCCTGCCGTCCT
>WSTJ01001766.1:0-10944 GCA_019623705.1 Ceratobasidium sp. 428 | reverse complement strand
GTATCTTCGCTCGTGGACAATCGGGCTGATGATACGCTTTCACTTCATGAACATCCCGCGCATTCTTCGTCCCCTATTCTGGTTTGATGCGAATTGCCGGAAGCTACCTGCTGCATGCGCGCTCCGTTTGGAGTTTCTAGATCGGCCGCTAAGTCCAGCCGACATTTCGACGTGTCGGCGCATTTGGTTATATGCATCAAGCAGTTCTTTGTTCTCTCGCTATCATGTCCCGACCAATTTCCAGTTGCCACGAGCTTCATTTTTCGTGATGTGTCGCCCGCTACAATAAATATCCGAGTTAATCGGTCCTCTTCTTCAAACATCTCCACTGAAAGGGAGCTAATTCAACCATGATGTAGATATCCAAACTCGTCTACATACTTAGCTAAATAAAGTAAAAACTGCTGTCTTCATTTTGTTGACTACGACTTGAGAATACAGTGACTTCGGGTACGAAGCCTCTTTTCGATTACAGTGAACTCGAACTTAAACCGGTATCGCAGCTTCTTGTACGCTCTACAAAGGGAGCGAATTGCTTGAATCGTTTGCTAATTTTTCAGCGCCTGGTGCGTTTTTCGATTCTGTTATTTTTAGTATGATTGTTTAGGTCAATAGATTTGCGTCGAGCTCTCCTTCAGGCTTTAGCCCATGTAGCCTGTGATGTCATATATCTACAAAGATATTTAGCCTTCTCGCTCGTGCCTGGTCGGTACTATGAATCCCGGATCCGAGGCTCGGCGCTTGAGCGGTTATATCACATGTAAATGCAACCTCGTGATTCTGCTGCCACCCACCATGTCTGGCAAGTCGCGCCCTGCGGCCCCGCCGCTGCTTGGGCTCTCCAACAGATACAACTCTGCAGTACTTATTGTTCTCGCCTCGGCACTTTTGTTACGATCAAGGTTGACTCCTGGAGCAATTCCGGCGCTAGCTCGTGGACCCAAGCTCACTAAAGAGGAGCTGGCTGAGGTAGAGCAGCAAGTGTATGTTGACGTGGCCGATGGTAGTGGATCTAAAGAGCTACTTGTGCCCTTTAGAGGGAGGGTATCCAAGGTAAGTTACGCCAGGAACAAAATAACAGCAGCGTTTACACCGTCATAGGTAAAAATAACGCCAACCCCGGACGCTGTATTCGCGAAAACTGCATCGCGTTTCCCTCCGCTACCCCCGAACCACAAGCCTTCCGTAAACAAAGCCTTCTTCCGCCAACTCTCGGCGCTTCTTAAAATCGCACTACGGGGTCAACACACCCTCCTCGCCCTGCACACATTCTTCCTCCTATTACGTACCGCTCTCTCGGTTCTCGTAGCTCGTCTCGATGGGCTCATTGCTCGTAATCTTGTATCGGCCGACCTTAAGGGATTTCTGCGAGGGATCGGACTCTGGCTGCTTCTCGCGCTTCCGAGCTCGTACACAAATGCGATGCTGCGTCATCTGCAAAACAAGATTGCACTTGGGATGAGGTCACGTCTCTCCCGATACACCCATGATCTCTATTTGAGTGGGGATAATGCAAAGAGATATTATAGGCTTGGGCTCCCGGGTCCAGGAAACCTTGACGGGATTGATCAATATATCACAGCAGATATTGCTGGGTTTTGCGAAGCTGCAAGTGCACTGTAGTAAGTGCTTCTTACATAAACCAAAGACCAGGCTCTGACAATTGGGTCACTCCAGCGGAAACTTGACCAAACCAACATTAGACATGTTCATATTTACAGCACAACTAGCCCGATCCCTCGGTCGTACAGGCACTATCTTCCTCTTCATCAACTACTTTGTCACTGCCCGGATTCTACGCGCCGTAACACCTGCCTTTGGGCGACTCGCAGCTGTGGAGGCCCGTCTTGAAGGAGAATACCGAATGGGAGTGGGTCGAGTAGGTAGAGAAGCTGAAGAGGTTGCGTAAGTCGTTTGTCCTGCATTTCGTTTAGCTTGCTCTATACTAACTCGCCTTTTATCTTACTCTAGGTTCTACGGTGGCGGGCCTCGCGAACTCCAAATACTCAAACGCGCATACGAGAGGCTGGCCGGTCACGCAAGCGCTATTGGCAAGATCCGTACTGCTTACGAGTGGACAGAGGATTACGTAGTAAAATACATGTGGAGTGCAGCAGGATACTGCCTGATCGGGTTCCCTGTATTGGCAACAGTGAGTTGCATGGCTCCTGGAAAGTCATGAAGGTGAACTAATTCCGTTTATACTGTAGCAAACGAGAGACATTGGCGTTGGAGGCGAAGCCGGGAGTGCAGAAACGATAGGAACTATCGTCGATAATGCAGTTGCAACCCGTACAGAAAGTAGGTAGTTGTGCTTTTGGTTGGTTGACCCATCAGCTAATGCAATTGGCTTAATCAAAGACTACATCTCATCACGTCGCCTCCTAATGTCTCTCGCCGATGCCGGAGGCCGGCTTATGTACGCCTATAAGGATCTCCTCCAGCTCGCCGGCCTTACCACACGGACATATGGCTTAATCGCCGCATTACATGCCGTCAAGGCCCCCGAAGAATCTGGAAGCGGAGATGGTGAGCTTGAGTTTATAAACGCACATACACCGTGTCACTCAGTCTATTGATAGTGATCCTCTTGGAAAGTGTGGATATCATTGCACCAGGAGAAGTTGGCGATGTGTTGGTGCGAAACCTGAACTTGCGAGTCGAGAGGGGCGAGCATTTAATGATCACTGGCCCGGTGAGCATAACTGGCTTTGTGCTAGCTCTGGAATTTACGCATATTTTATGGAATACCTAGAATGGTGTGGGCAAAACCGCAATCGCACGCGTACTTGCTGGACTCTGGGAGGCAAACGGGATTGTCGAGGGTCGAGGGTTGATGGTTATTCCTCAGAGAGCATATATGGTTGTGGGAACTTTGCGAGACCAGTACGTATCCTTACTCACTTTTATGGCGTATTTCGTATCTGACTGGAAGTCGTGTTTTGTGATGGTAGGATTCTGTACCCCATGACATATGCCGACCATGTAGCTGCAGGCGGCACGGATGCCGAACTTATGGAGATCCTCTCTCACGTGCACTTGGCGTACCTGCCAGAACGCGAGGGCGGGTGGACTACACGTAAGGAGTGGAAGGATGTACTGAGTGGAGGGGAGAGGCAGCGTGTACGTTATTCTTCGTCGTACCTCGAGGTTTCCGCTTGAAGTTCACTGACCTCACGGCGCGGATTCAGATGGGTATGGCTAGGCTGTTTTATCACAAGCCGAAGTTCGCCATCCTCGATGGTTCGTTCCTTTCTTGGACACTGATGAGCGGAGATTGAAATTGTTTTACTGCAGAATGTACGAGTGCGGTCTCGACCGACGTCGAGGGGCTTATGTACCAGCGCGCCAAAGATCTGGGCATCACACTCATCACCATATCTCATCGGTATGTCCTGGCTTTACCAGCTGTCCACGCCCAACACTGACACACTTTAGCCCCTCGCTGAACAAATACCACAAGCGACTGCTTACCCTTTGGGGTGACTCGACTGGGTCATGGACATACACTCAAGTTGGGACAGAAGAGGAGCGTATGGAGTTAGACAGAGAGATTGAACAATTGGAGGGACGATTGTCCGAGGTTGCACAGTGGGAGAAGAGGCTTAGGGAGGTTGCTGACGATTTAGGAGTTAGTGTTAAGTTCTAAGTTCGGAGAAGTAGTCCGACAGCTTGTAGCGCTGAGCTATACATAGTTTGTATTGTTGATTTTATTTAAACTTAAGGATTCGAGTGCAAGCGCTGAGTGGACTGTTTCTGTTTGCTTCAAGTCCTCTGCGGGATCATGTCTCAGCTCTAAAATCGAGTAGTCACGTTAAGACATCTGAAAGTCTGGTACTGGTTTAGTATTAAGACTGCTAACAGTTATGACCGTGAATCAAGTTACTTCCGAGTTCGCTATACCATATCAGCCAGTGTGGAGATCTTGCGTCAATAAATCCGTTGACCGAGGAGTCTGATCGAGGCGGGTGTGGATTCAGAGTGCTTCTGCAGCAGATATGTACAAAACTAGCCCAGGCAATCAGAATCATGCGGTCAATGACAGAAAAAAATAGATCCAACACTCACCATTGTTCCCGCGAATGAAAGCGTCTCCATACCTGTTGGTCACGCGTCCATTAACGTGCTCCTCTGTCTGCTCCAGCGCAATATTCATGTATCCATCGAGACAAGACAGCACGCCTCCAGAGTAGATGTAGTTAGTGGAACAGTGAGGCGAATAGAGGTGTGAAATAAACTCACCACGGTAGTCTACTCCGCTTGTCAAACGAACAACTACGCGTTTTCCGACGACGCCTTTCAAGAAATCGGTTGGCGAACCACCAGAGGTCGCTGGGGGAGGCGGCGGTGGAGTGTAGTCGTCGGCGGGTGGCGCAGGCGGAGTATCATCCTTTGATTATAGGATTTTAGATAAAATCAAAACCTCACGACTTGAACAGAGTCTTACCATGTTGTGGTACTGAGATAGAGGGTGTGGTGATGCAAACAGTTCCGAGGGCGCAACACAGCCACTGAGGTTTTCCTCGGCAATAATTCAGTCGCTCTTTTTGACAACCACCGACCCTACTCTTTTTGTCTTCTTCGAATGACTAGGATTTGCGCTGGTACGATTCTGAGAGATAACTTGTGAACATCCTTATATATTTTCTTTTGGCGCTGCTGCCGCATACGACCTTAAAGACTCCCACCACCTAGCTATACAGCTCGCGACCTAAATAGATACTTGCTCTGCTGCAGACTGGAGAAAATCCCTCCGCGACGATGATCTCGAGTAGCCCTAGAACAGTCCAGAGATCACAATCAGAATGGCTTTTGGCAGGAGCCGAGCATCGTGATCATCCACGCAGATCGCTCTGTCGTTCCAATCAGTTCTACACAACTTAAAAATATTGGCAAACCTACCCCTTTTAAGGTAAAATACATATCCTCGGACCTTTTAAACCTATTTTCTAGGCGAATCTTGCTATTCACGCGCCACCACTGGGTCTTAGATTATATACTACAGCGTAATAGCACTGTAAACCAGCACGATTCAGACCTCGCCCTCTCCTGCACGTGTCATTGATAGTCTCGTGACCTTATCGCTTCTTCAAAGACTCTATTACGGACATGTCTAGCTCATCGCCTATCTCAGAAGATACTAGCGAGCTTGCGCGATTGCTAGTCTATGCCCACAGCCAAGGGGATGCTACCCGATATATTGCAGGTGAATATTATACGTCTAATCATTTTTAAGCTTGTATCGCGCTCTATCATGATCAACCTTCATTCCCACCTTGAGTCGTCGCCCCCTGACCATACTGGCACCTGACACACGAACTTATAGTTGCTTCATGCACCATCCTTATCTATGACCTTGTCATAACCTTAGACCAAGAGGTCGATCACATATGGCCAACCCCTTGGTCCATTGGGCGTGTAATATTTCACGTTAACAGAGTCTGGCCCGTCACGCTTTTAGCGTAGGTAGTTCTCGGCTAACCCTTGGCCCTTTCTAACCTCTTCTGCGGGTATTCAGAGCCACGATGCCAGGTATAACTTCACCAATGGGCCGCCATTTTGGTAGCTAACTTCTTATTTGTAGCGGCATTCATACCCGGTTTGAGTCTAAAGGTGGGGGTAACATGCCAAACCGCTCTATTAAAATAACTATTTTCTGACATTACTCTCGTTAGACGTGAGTTAAGTCGCACATTTCCAGAATCTGACTACTAAAAGAGTTGGCCTCACGTGAGATGTAAAAGTATTATGTACTTATATTCTTATGGTTCCGTCCTTGTTTCGGTCAATATTGCAAGTCAGTACCAAATTCGTCCCACTCGCACAATAGCTTATGATGATCTAGCTGTTATAATTATCCGATGTTGGGCACTTTATGATTGCAGGTGAGGGGTGCCCCTCAATATCCCTACGTTCAAATTGATATACTTACCGAATCAGCAAATGGATCATGAGACTTCTCCTATCCTTACTCTTGAGCGCCGCCGTGTCTGCTTCGATAATTATTTTCCGACAAAACAACGTAAGTAAATTCGACGATATGCTTCAGGCGTGATCCTCACCAAGCTTAAGCTGAACCAATACCCATTCAATCCATGTGGGTACTTTGACGGAGCATTACAGACGTCCATGACTTACTTCCCGATCTGGGCCCTACTCTCTTGGTATTACATGACTAGACCCGGAGTTGTTCCCAGGATGCGCAATAATTTACACACCTGAAGCCTGGCTACCGTACCTCTGTCCAATCGTGTTTGAAACGACTGTTTTTGGAATGATGGCACATAGATCCTGGCTGATCTCGCGAAGATTTGGGAACACACCACTTATTAAACGGCTGATACTCGAGTTCGTCTTCTGTTATCACTACCTTCTAAGGCTAACATTTCTTCAGCGGAACGCTATACTACGCAGCTGCAATCATGTCAACGGTGTTTTGTTTTGTGTCTGCGACAAACGACCTCCTCCGCGGGCCGGTTGTTTCCGCTGGGTATGGTCTAATTTGTTCTTCCTCTCGTTCCGGGAGACTAAATATGCTATTGTAGCCTCATGGTTGAAATCATCAGCGTTATGTGTTCTCGAATGATATTCTCGCTCCGCAAGTTCCATTCAACTAAACGGCAGCGTAGTCTGAATCTCCCTCTACCACTGTCTACCCCTGATACCGATGTAAGCTTAGCTCAGGTCGAGTCTCATCCCGTCTCATCACTAATTCACTCAATTACTGTCAGCCGTTTGGCCTCCGGAGGCATCAAGAAAGTACAGGTCAGCACAGTGTTGTAGAGCCCTCAGTCAGTGATGCCTTAGGTTTGTCTCCAATCTTTCCAGAGGCCACCGAGAAACGGGCTCCAGAACGCATTGCATTAGATACGTTAACCGGATCGAGGGTATAAGTTTGAGGATTCTTAGTTTCGTAGGCATTTTATGAGTGTCTTCTCAGCCACATGCTTGCAATGATGTATATTTAGTGACGTATTCCTGCAACTGCTACACCTCGTCTCCTTGCCCCGAACACATTTTCTCGTGCAGTACTATTACTAGTTGTGGTAAAACTATTATTGGCCTTGTCCCATTCAGCCCCGTTATCTTCGCAGCATCCGTCAATGTTTCAAACAGGAACTTGCAATTACGGCTTCCCTCGGAGGGGAAATAGCGCATATACTATCCTAATGAGCACTTTGTGACAAGTCAGCCGGAGGCAAAGACCGAGGCTGCTGGCTACGAACCGAACAAAGAAAAAACTATTAGATATTACAAAAGATTCTAAGTAAATTACGGAAAGAGGCTTTACATACGTCCTTCTGCTTCAATCGCCTCTAAAAAAAGGAGTCTTATGTAACTTCACTCTTTCAAGCAATTAACAAGCCCCTTGAGGATTTTCGCATCTTGGAAGATATAAGGAAGTTGGCTCCCTTGCCACAAGCCAACGCGAACCTTCGTTCCCAACAAGTCCTCATACAAAGGAATGCAGTCCACACAGATGATTGTCGAGGGAAACTTGCCCTAACTTCCCCAATCCCGATGGGTTGAACGTAGTATCTTGAAGCCCGCATGACATGTGAGTAAAAAGATATCATATTTCAACCCAGAAGAAAAATTATCCGCTATTATAACAGACAAAGACACTGAATAGCCAGCACCGCCGAGCACACTGGCATCGGTTTTTCCATCTTCACCTACGACGACGGCTTGTTCTGGTTCAGATAGTAGTTCGGCACATACCCAGTCGTCAGCTTCTCCGCTCCTTCCATCAGAACTACCCACAAGCTCAAGTAAGTACGGCCCAGCGCATATATACTACAAATCTGACGTACCAACAACCATGCCCGTTGCCAGATGAGCGTCGATATGGCAGTGCATGATCCATGGTCCAGGGTCAGTCGAACGGAAGCGCATCGCAGTCCACGCCTTGCCGGTTATATCCACAGGCTATATATCCCAGTTCTCGTAAGCAACAACCGATGTAGCTGGCTGGAGCACTCACAGTAACGAAGTCGTCGCGGTACGGCGGGTTCTTCACGTTGATGCCCTTGTACCCGGCGTTCACCGCGTCTTGGATAGTCGCGTACGGGAACGCGCCTGTGCCGGAGCCCAGCATCCACCCCTTCAGCCCGTGCTTGTGCATCTGCAGCGACCAGTCGAGCGCGTAAGAGACTGGACCCAAAAAGGTGTATATGTAGAACGAACCGGGTGAGGAGGATGTATCGCCGGGTTGCCAGCGGTGACTTGGAAGATCACGTCGACCAGCGAGCCGTTCGGGTAGCTCAGGTACACCTTAGAGTCCAGCGACGACACTTGGCTCGGCTGGAACAGCAGCGGAGTCGCGTTGTCCGGCAGCTCGTACCATGTGTTGCCTGATTCCGGCATGTTAGACTCCAGCAAGTAGGCGGTCCTGTAACTATAACGTACCGTTCATGACCCATCCGAACTCGCCGGTGCGAGTCACGTTCAGCACTAGCGTCTTGTCCGCCTTGCCCTGAGGAGGCGGGTTCGCCGGGTACGGCGCCAGGTTAGCCTGCACCAGGTCCGTGCCGCCGTTGATGATGTTGCCCGCGTAGTCGATCCACTATATATGCGCACCAACTTCAGCTCGATGCCTTGCGCAGTTGCTGTAGGTGTACTTACGGGGCTCTTAGAGGCGGGTAGCTTAGTGGGATCAGCTTTCGCGGTGTTGTACGACATGATCGAGTAGCCGGTCAGGATCTGCGGAAGCACCACAGCCGCAGTCCGAATCACATAGTCGCCGGGGGTCTGGTCGAGCTTGACGAAGAACTGGTACCGCTCGCCGATCGGGATCAGGATCGAGGTGGCGACCTGAACGTTAGTGTACTCTCCGTCCGCGGCGACTGGAGATGGACCGGTCAGTAAAGCCTAACGGAACATATAGAGCGCGATACATACAGAAGTACATCTTGTGAGAGTCGATCGACACGCGCAGATCCCACAGAGCGCCACTGTTCTATGTATCGTGCGCACAGGCTGAGTACGCTACAACAATAATGCCGATAACGTGATGGACTTACGAGCAGGTTGAACGCAGTCCACCCATCGGACTGCTTCACGGTGTACACCTGGAACGGAGTGGCCGAGTTCGCGCAGTTGTACCACATATCAGCGCTGACCGTGTTCGGCTTCGAGTCGGGATACGGGAACATCAGCGTGTTGTTCGGGTACATGCACCTGCCGGCCGAAGCTGTCAGCAGGCACGTACAACTTCGATAAACCAACCGCGCACTCACCCCTTCTTCGTTATCGGCTTCTGGTCAGCGGTAGCGAGCGAGTTCACCGTCGCCATGTCTGGGCACACTACCTGTCCCTTTCCGTTGGCTAGGTTCGTAGTCAGTATGCGATAGGCACGACCGGCGCGACCAAGGCTCACTGATGATGTTATCGATGCATAGCTGCTCTATGTCGGTCCGCTCCCACTCAGACATCCAGTGGTCCGACGTGTAGTGCTTGTAGTCGTATACGTTCAGCAGGTTCGCGTTGATCTCCGTGTTCTTCAGCACGTTCTGCACCGCGGCGTCGGTGCTGATCTGGCTGAACGGCTTCTGTCTGCTGGCGCTCGGCCGAATGTAGAGAGTGCCCTTGAGTCCGTCGTCTAGTTGCATTTTCTATATCGCAGACGGTCAGTCACGAAACCATAGGCGTCCGCCCGATAGCTTACATAATGTGAGTGATACCCTGGGTCAAGAAGGGCTGTGAGCGTCAAACTCTGGAGTCAATCCCAAGGCTTGCTTACACTGGAAGCCAGCTTGAAGAAGAGTGAAGTTGTAGACAAAGTTGTCGCCGACAGGGATAGGGTACTGAGTCAACCCGGGTACACCGTCGGACCAGGGCGAGTGGATTTGCTCGATACTGTCGGGAGCTAGTCGTTAGAAAAAGCCAACCAAGTCATTTAGACACGAGTGCTCACCCATGCCAGTGCATCGTCATAGGCTCTGGCCCTTTGTTGTACACGGTCACGGACACTTGGTCACCCTCGTCCCAGACCAGATGAGGTCCGGGACTCGTCCCGTTGATCAGCCACGACGGCTTGCTTGTGCCGTCTACGTTGCTAGTCCCGTACGTGAGCTGTGAACCCGTTGTCAGAATAGCAGGCAGAGCTGGGTCAGAAAATACGTACCACCAGACTGGTCTGTCGAACCGCCGCCTGTGCAGTAGGAAGCAAAGCCCCCGCAAGGAGCAGAGGAACACTGCGAAGATGCATCGACGAAAGAGTGAGCTAGTGGAGGAGAGAGGAGTATATGGAGAGATGCTGCAGCTGGACTCGCAACGCCGAGCTTTTGTACGCGCCTCTCGTGAAGTATTCGCCCATCGCACTTTGCTTACCGATGCCTCTGAGAGAATAACGCGGCGAGTGGCGGCGCTCGTTCGGCGGGGTTATTCCAAACATAGCTAACGTGCGCGCTCGCGACTATCCGGTCTCACGAGCCCTCTTCGGTGTTTCCGCAACTCGGCGTGTCGACTCCGCACCCTCCACGGCGGGCGGTCTGCATCTTGAATGACCGGTGCTTGCGGCTCATATATTTGTGACGATCGAGCAAGCCAGACCGAAATAGGTATCCGGATACACACTCCGCGAGCTACCAACGCGGACACAAGCGATTATGCTTTAGCAAGGAAGGTAAACGGGCGGTCAACCTCCATCAGATCAACCGCCATTCGATTTGGTCTCGGTTAACTAGACTTTCTCATGATATCCAAGTCACTAGCACCAGTTGAAATCGGTAGAATGATACGGCGATATGAGAACCAAGCGGCAGAACTACGCTTGTGAGTCCGCGAACTTGGTTGTGGTGAGATCAAACCGAAGCACATGGTCGTCATCGGCGCTTGTTTGATCAACAACTGCCCAGGGTTTCCAAAAATAGCTACACACTGCACTTGGCAGCTCACCTCGTGTCCTGTCATCACTGCCGACTCTGCCATAGATCTCGCTTC
>WSTJ01001765.1:0-10958 GCA_019623705.1 Ceratobasidium sp. 428 | reverse complement strand
CCTGCCTTTCTTCAAAGTAGACCCACCTGTATAAAAAAAACCGTGAGCATACCTCTTGAATGTTTGATTAACACTAATTAAGGGCGCAAGAGGTATGCTCACTGTTTTTTTTATCCAGGTGGGTCTACTTTGAAGACAGGCAGGTGAGGCAGCGCTCACCAAGCCTTAGCGCCCCGAGTTTGGTCGAAGCAGAGGCTGTTTCCGCCACACCAAGTGCTACAGCTTGACCAAAAGGGAGAGGAGGGGAGAGTGGGTGGCAAGTGGCTCGATTGTGAGGATACCTCGAGCGGTGTGATACCGTGAGGGTTTTTGTCTGAGGTGAAACGTTGCGGGCTGGACAAGGAATGTAACTAATAGTTGTGCGGATAGATGACAAAATCTATACTTACAGAAATAATGATTTGAATGAACAAACACATGCAACTATCCGCACCAAATGGAAATTTGCACGCATGCACAAACGATTGCGCTGGCATGCGATCCAAGCGCGTCAAGCAATCCGGCAACTAGTGCGGCACATGGTCGAGGGATTCCGTATGAGAAACAGCCGCCTTACGGTGTTCAACAAGCGGCATGAGTGTTGTGAAACAATAGAAAGAGCGCCGTACTGCAAGTCTGGACCTGTCCGGACAGATGGGTTGGCAGGAGATAACAGGATAGCGTGGGTGGCGAGTTTTGCCGCCGTTCTTGCCTCGAAGGAAAAAAACCGTGGCGCTTTACGCGACCAACGGAAGAGGCGCGTGTTTTGTACGCGAGAACAGATAGTCGCGCCAGGGCGCGACCCGGGGTACCATAAGACCGCGTGACACGTTAAACAAGCAACCAGGTTACTCGGTCAAAGAGAAAACCACGTACGTGGTCAAGGCAGGCGGCGCGAGTTACGGGGAAACCGAAACAGGTGTCGGACACGCGAGAGATTCACGCATGAGACGAAAATCGTGCGTTAGAGCACGAAAAATCTCGTTCCGGCGTGGGCGTATTGATCCATCTGAGTAGTCGGACACGAAGGACTCGCTTTAGGCGCCGAAAACCAAGACACGCAGCGCATCGAGTCGCGGTCATCGAGGCAAGTCGCATTCCCGGCGGGTTGGGCGCCGGTGACGTGATTTGTGGTGTCGGGCGGACGCACGAGCAGGAGCGGGAGGGCGCGGGTAGTCTAGAAGTTGCGCTTGAAGGCGATAGAAATGGAACGTCGGGCGAACAAAGTGTTTTGCCGAGCAATTGTAAGAGAATAACGCGTCTCGAGCACGAAAAACGGGGCCGCGAGGTGCGTGAGATTTCGTCGTACGTTGTCTAGTCGGTTGTGGCGGGTTTGCTTACAACTGGCGTGGATATTCCCGTTACCTCGAGCTAGGAGAGCTCGAGGCATAAAAGGACACTCGTGTGCCCTCAATTAGCGTACAATCGACCAGTTGAGAGCTACGCTCACTGTTTTTTACCCGAGTGTGTCAACTTCGAACACGGACCAGCAGAGCAGCGCTCACCGAGCCCCAGCGCGCCGAGTTTGGTCGAAGCGCCAACTGTTCTGGCCACGCCGAGCACTACGACTCGACCAGAAGAGGGAAAAGGGAGGAAGAGGGTGCTGAGAGACCCGAATGTGATGATACCTCGAGCGGTGCGGCACCGCGAGGATTTTGTTCGAGGTGAAAAAGTTGTAGGCTGTACGAGGAACTAGCTCAGTTATCTCTTGGATAGCTGATATACATAAACATACTGACGGTAACCACTGTTCGAATAATCGAACACATCAAACTCTGCGCATCGAATGGGAATTGGCACGCACGCACAAATGATCGCCCTGGCGCGAGCCAAGGCGTCACGCGATCGGATGACGTGTGCAGCATATGGAGCATGAAAAACAACCGCCTTGCGCGGTCGAACGAGCGGCACAAGTATCGTAAAAAACCGCCGCGCTGAATGAGACCAACAGAGGAGGCGCAATGTTGTGCGCGAGAAGAAATAATTGCGTCCAGACGCGATCGAAGTGCCACGAGACCGAGCAGCAGGCAAAACACGTAAACGAGTTTTGGTCAAAGAGAAAAAACCGCGTAGCGCGGGCAAATGGGCGGCACGAGTGACGGAAAAAGTGATTCCGAACGTCGTAAACTTGCCGCGCAAGGGCGTGGGACGAAAAAATGCGTTGGGTAACGAGAAACCGCGCTAGGACGCGATTGGAACTATTATCCGCGTGTATGAATCCATTCAAAAAAATGGACCCGGAAATTCGCCTCTGGCGTAAAAGTCCGAGACACGAGGCGCGTTTGATTGCAGCCGTGCGGTGCCTCATCGAGTGTCGTTCCTAGCAGGCTGGGCGTCGGTAGCGTGATCCATGGGGTGAAGCGCACGCGCGAGTATGAGCGGACGGGCACGGGGAGTCCAACAGGGGCGTTCGAAGGCGATAATCATTCGTACGCGGAGCGAATTGACGATTTTGCCGGGCGGTTGCACACGAAAAACGCGTCCTGGACGCGAAATGTTAGGCCGCGGGGCGAGTGAGATTGAGCTGCGCGGTGTTTAGTCGGTCGTGGCGAGTTCGCTCGCAGTACGCGTGTACTGGCGTGGAATTTTACACGCGCTGATGCAGCGCGCGAATAGATCTGTCACCTCAAGCTGCGAAAGCTCGAGGCTTAAGAGGACACTTTTGTGTCACAAATTAGCGTATAATCGACCATTTAAGAGATACACTCACCGGTTTAAAGCCGGGTGGGTCTATTTCGAACACGAGCTAGCGAAGCAGCGATGATAGAGCCGTAGCGCGCCGAGTGCGGTCAAAGCGCTGGCTGCTCTGGCCACACCCAGCGCTACGACGCGCTCAGAAGAGGCAAAATGGGGAGAGGGGGTGCCGAGGAACCCGATTACGATCGTACCTCGAGCGGGACGGCACCGCGAGGGATTTTGCTCGAGTTAAGGTGAGCCGCCAGTGGGATCGCGGTTAGTTCGTGTTTCGTCTAGTCCTGTTTTGGCGGATTGGACGTTCGTGGATCGGTTGACGGCCAGCGGCGGGACGATTGGATAATTCGGCGCGAGGAATCGACACGAATAACGGGCGTGCGAGAGAGGAGCTTGCCCGCGGATCGCGCCAACAGGCGTGGGGGTAGAACACGCGCTGAGAGCAGCGCGTGTATCTTTGACCCCGAGCTGTGAAAGCTCGAGGCATGACGGGACACAAATGTGTCCCTGTACTTAGCTTCGAATTAACGATTTTGTTGTTACACTCACCATTCGAGACCAAGCGCGGCGTATTAAGCCACGAAGTGCAGCGGCGCTCGCGATATCCATCGAGAACACCGGCCGCTTTGCCGGCATTGAGTGCTGGACTCGAGTCGGGAGGAGGGGAGGGCGAGGGAGCATGTCGAGAGGGTTGATGATGAAGATACCTCGAGCGGTGCCGGCACCGCGAGGGTTTTAGGCTCATTTTGGCGACCGAGTGTCGCGGGTTAGTTCCGGCGGACCCGCGCACGCAGGACGAGGGCGTAGTGCGCCTGGGTACGATGCCGGGCCTGAATGGCAGTCACTGTTCAAGTAAAGGTTTGTTATGCTGGTGAGGCGTTGTATTAGCCAAAATTGTTAATGTAAATGTTGTACTAACCGATGACTCGGGATCCCGATTGCGGTTTACTCACGGCCTGAGTGGGATATGGAGCCATGGTCGGGGCACGACCAGTACGACGAGTGTGGGCGTGACTGACCGTGCGGGATCCTGACCGCTCTTGCGCAGCCACATGGCGCTTAGGACCCAGCCAGGATCCTGGTCGCTCTGGCTCTAAGCGCCGTCGAGCTGCTAGGATCCTGGCCGCTCGACCGGCGCTTAAGGCCAGACCAGCCAGGATCCTGGCTGCTCGGGGTGCCAAACCACACACCTAGCGCACCAGTAAGACTCAAAATAAAAAGTAAAAAGTTGTGTAAAAATTATAGGAGGTGCGAGCCACCTACAGATAATAATTCGCATTACAGAAGATGTCTGAGATACTGTATAAGATGGAGAACTAGTGCTTCGAGCGTCAGTTCACACTCCAGATGAACAATTATCAGACTTACGGCAGTCCGAATGTGCTCAGACGCATACTGACGTACTCTCAAGCTATTTCAGCTGTGTTATGCGACCTGTAGGCTGGAGGATGCGTACCTAGAGCAGCCAGCATCCTCAGAGGTCAGATCACATGACCCAAGCGGCCAGGATCCTGGCGGCTCTGTCGGCGCTTATGACCCGAGCAGCCAGGATCCTGGCTGCTCTGGTGCCAAACAACAGACCCAGCACATCCGCAGAGCACTTAATAAAATGAGATAAAGTCCGAAAAAATTAAGGAGGGTGCGAGCTGCTCTCAGCTGCCCATTCGCATTGTATGATCTATCTACAGTGACATATAGGCTTGAGAACTAGTACTATCAGTGCTGGTTGACACTCAGGGTGAAGGAGGTTCACACTTCTGGCATCCCAAAAGGGCTACCAGGTATGCAGAGCTTCTCCTTGGACACTCTGGCTGTCCTATATAACCTGTGGGCTTAAGCTTGGGTACCTCGAGTGGCCAGGATCCTTGAAGCTTGGGTCACATGACCCAAGCAGCCAGGATCCTGGCCACTCTGTCGGCGCTTATGGCCCGAGCAGCCAGGATCCTGGCTGCTCTGTGGCCAAACAAGGCACTGAAGACACCAAAGGTCCAGCAAATAAAATGGCAGTAAGTCCAAAAAAAATACTGAGCGTGCGAACCACTTAAATAACACGATTCGCATCATTTGATCAGTCTAAAAGAATTTTTATGACTAAATACTAGTGATATGAGTGTAAGTTTCCATCCAACCAGATGAGAATGCATATCAATTGTATAATACAACAGCTCATTAGTGTATGGGGCAGGTTATGGGATCATTATCCTGTTGCACATTACCCCAGAGCCCGGGGCTGGGTGCCCAGAGTGCTCAGAATCCTGGGAGGTGTGGTCACATGACCCGAGCAGCCAGGACCCTGGTCGCTTTGTCGGCGCTTAAGGCCCGAGCACCCAGGATCCTGGCTGCTCTGTTGCCAAACAAGGTACCTAGTACATTGAAAGTCCCACAAATAAAATAGCGATAAATCTGAGAAAATTTCACATGGTGCGAATCACTTGTATTTAACGATGCGAATCATAAAATCAGCCTGAAAAGACTTGTGTGCCCAACAGCTAGTGCTATGAGTGCAGGTTGTCATCCAAATGAATGAGATTCTATATCAATTGTATCCTAGAACAGCTCATTGGTATATCAAGCTCAGGTTAGCTACATTGTAGTACTGCACACCATCCCTGAGCACGAGGCTGGGTGCCCAGAGTGTCCATGATCCTTGGACATGTGGTCACATGACCCGAGCAGCCAGGATCCTGGCTGCTCTGACAGCGCTTAGTGTGGTCCGCTAGGGTCCTGGGCACTCTGAAAGCCAAACAGACCCAGTAGGACCTACCTGGAGGTGCCCTAGCTTCTGAAAAAAATCACCTAAAACTGCAAAAATATTCCTTCGGTATTTAGACCTGTAGTAAAGAAGTTTGAGTGTGTTGTGTGCAGATTGAATAGAGTGTAAGACCTACATGTACCTGGGATGAGTATGCTCTTCTCCACCAAGGAATGCATAGTCCCTAGACTGTTGGCAGATTTTGCCACAGGTTACCATAAGCATAGAGCATGATTCAGATAGTTACCCTAAAGATATATAAACACCCAGCCTGACCCGTACAACGGGTAAAGTGAAGTGCACATGAGCTGATTCAAACTGTTTGCACGTGTTATTCTCAACATACAGGGCACTGCAGAGGAAGCCGTGAGTTGGAAATGAAAGGTCCTAGCCTAGAGACCCTACCTGCCAAAAATCTTAGTAATCCGGGGTGGTCCCTAACCAGAGGGCCTCACCCGGGATCCCTTTATTACTAGGCTCGATGGCCTCCGGGATCCGCCCAACGAGCGGTCGTTAAGTACTAGATGGAATGGTCAACAACTCATCGCCCGCTAAAGACAAGCGATGAGGTTGATACACTGTATGTATTACGTATGGTGATACCATATTGATCACAGTTTGACAGGAGTCAAGGATTGGGCAGGTGACTTAACCCGCGAATGGTAAGACCGATGGCCTCCTGGAAGAGGCCATCGAGTCTCATGAAAACAGTTGTGCTCTGCATTTCTCGAGCGTTTCCTAACGAAATAAAATGTAAGAAATTGACTCATGCCTGGTCACCATGTGAATAGTAAAAATACACCCTCAGCGATGCATATTCCCGATCACCCACTATCATATACAGGTCAACGGGTCAAAACGATCATAAGATCTGAATAACAAAGCGAAGTGACGACTCACAGCCCTTAGTTGATTATTGAATGATTACAAGTCACCCACTTATTGCAGGTGATTGCGTCACTCTTCTCATGACTCGCCTGCCCAGTGAGACTTGCTCTTGCAAAGTCGTCTCAACCAATACCGGCAGAGTGCCGCGAATGTATCTTGCATGAGGGTAGATATGCTCCCACACACTCCCAGCGTAGTGATATCATATGACGTCACGGATGTGATATCGAACAACCCTCACAGAGTGAGGCATGAATGCGGTGATTCTATTTCACCGCGGAGATAATCTAACGTAAGTCATCTTCGCATGAAGTGTTACAAAGCTATTAATTGAGTACGCTGGCATAGTCGCAATGCTGGGGCTGATTGGGAGCTCTCTCAGCGACTACTGTTGAGAATTTCAATATCTCAATTGGGTCCGTTCTGGCTTCAATTCGAACACTCTGAGGCCATAGAAAACCCAGCTCCCATTGCTGACGTCCAGATTTTCTGTGCTGTTGACCCAATACAACATATGATGCACGCTTTCCCAGTTCTCATTTACTCACTTACAGTTATCCTTGCATGGATGACATATCACTGTCACCAGTGGTGTGACTTCGACGGCGCTCCCGATGCGCGGCTGGAAAAGGCCACCGAGCCTCGGAAACCTTATGTGAATACCGACAACCACCGCGTCCGATGGAAAAGACAGTACTGAATATGAAGCAAGTTAACAACGCGAACGGTAGAAAATCCAGGATCTGAGTGTAAATATCTTGACAGGGCGATAAAGTATTTGACTCAATAAAAGGTTCCTCGTCGTTTGGAGTTGGGAAAGCGCCGCACGCAGGTTTCAGCGAATAAGATCTCTGGCATAGCGTAGCCTCACGGTTGGATTGCATATTGATGGTGGTTCTCAGCCGCTCACCGATGACGTGCTCCATCCCTGTATCATAATCATGTGATAACTGTCTTCCATGATGTTAACGATGCTGTCACATAGAAGGTATTCTAGCCAGTCACTAGTGTGCTGCAACGCATGCTGCGACTCTTCAATGCATATGCAATGCAAATCCTACTTATTCAGTACAGGCAACCTAAGGTGTAGAACTGAGCCGGCCGTCAAATCATAGCCCGAAGGGTATTTCATCACGTGATCTTATGTCCAAATGCCCTACATGAAACCTTGACGACTTTGTGGGAATAAAGATTGCTGTTTTTCCCGACAACCTACTTCCCAACCCAGAAATTTTTTGACATAATTCGTAAGCTCAGCCAAGGATCTACCTATCCTGAAAAAATCATAAGAAAATATTGAGGTAAGCGGCAACTCAAGTTGCCGTAGGTGCCAATTACTAGGTAACCTTAACCTAGAGGGCGTTTTATGTTTATTTTCTATCTTATTTTGTCATGCTTGTTGTTGTATGTTTGTCTTTGTAAGGATGTGTTCTTGTCTTTGGACATGTGCCTGACGGGCTTGTTTGGGATGTGTCACGTGACTTTGTCGCTCGGCGCTTATCTTTTTTTGTCATGCTTAACCATCTACTCTGATTTTTTCTGATCTTCATTAAGCGCTGGGCTCCTGCTCAGCCGCTGGGCGCTTATGTTGAGCTGCACATGAACGCCGGGCGCTAGTCTTTCCCCTGTATGCAGTTGTTGTCGCTTTCATGCTGTAAGAGCTGGGCGCTTCTGTCGCTCCCAAGCGCCGGACAGGGTTTTGATGGATTATCAGGGATTGTCTAGACCGTGTGTCTAGACCTGCTTACATACCGCTTCTTTAGCCGCCGATCTGATGGAAGTATCGCGTAACGCGCGTACCGCGCGATCTGCGCGGCTTGGCGCGGATCGCGGCTATCTGTGTGGGAATTCTCTCACGTTGTACTTCTTTAGCCGCGCGTTCCGCGCGGCAAGGTATGTCCACGCCTTATCAATGCTTACGTCCTGCTGCTGCTGGCAGGGTATAAAGTCGGACCCCCCCACTGAAGAGTTGCTCCAACAACGAAACAGTCAAGCCCCTCCCAGGTGAGTAGCTAACTGTTTGGGACAGCAGACCACGTGCACGCCGGTCTTTAAATGGCTGCACCGCCCTTTATGCCCGGCCGCTTTGCGGCCGGGCCGGGCGTTACGTTTTCTGCTATTGAGACTACCGCGCAAAGCTCAGCGACAACAAACGCGGTGTAAACGTCAGGTATGAGCTGTGGGCAAGCGTGACTCCAAATATAGTCGAGCACAGACAGGCCAAGAGTAGCCAAAGGTTCTGCTGCGGTAGGTGAACTAGAATCAAGACAGAGGTCCATAGCGGGCGCAGCATTCAGAAAATATGCCATGTTCATGCCTCGAGACTCGAGCCGCTCCCTCTGTAGAAACACATGCGCAAAAGGGATACGATTACGCACAATGCCATAAAAATATGATAGGTTATTCCGCCAGATTATGGACGGATCCTTGCTGTCAATGAAGTCAGAGTACGTCCTTTTGATTGTGTCTAACGTTTTTGTCCAGGTAGTACCAGAGGCTTTCTCTATTTCTGGTTTTTTGTTCGGTGACACGGATGGAACTGCAGGTTGCAGACCAATCAGTGCTTGACACACATAGTCCACGACCTGAGGGTCACGCGCGGTCTCAGCCAGCCAGCGAAGTGCCTGTAGCTCCTCGTGTGTCGTGGCTTCGCTATTATCTGTGGGCGTACCACGAGAATCTCTCACTGCGCCGTGCTGAGCCAAAGGTAGGACCTCGACAAATGCCGGTAGGTACCTAGAGACCTGTGTCACAAATGGGCACGACTCATACATCGCTCCAAGCACCGTTGTTCCAGCGTAAAAGATTACGGTGCTACCAGTAATGATCATGACTAAGATTGCAATCCCAAGATCAATCGTCCAGAGGTATATAGCCATCCCGAGCGAGAAGAGCAAAAGCGACAGATGCAGCATGCTAGGCAGTAGGTCTATCATGTGCAGCGCCCCCCACCCTTTTAGTCCTTGTAGCCGTCGCTGATGAAGCAGCGCATATGCATGTGGGGGGTGGGGACGATGTGCCATGAACACGGTTAGCCACTCTTTCGCGAGAAGTGCGACTAGCGCGGCGGCGAGCGAGAGAGCCAGGGCGGTGAACCAAAGTGCGTTGATCCACCGAGAGGCCGTGGATGATGAGAACACTGGAACCTCGACAGGGCCCGCGAGGACCTCAGGATTGCCTTGTTCTATGCGTCGCTGGGACTGTGCGATAACGAGCAGCAGAGCCACTGATGCATCGGCAGGGTCCTGCTGTAGCTGTCTTTTGACTCGATGATGAACGCAGTGAGAATGGCAGAGAACAGAGCGGCCTGAGAGGTTACCATTTGGCTGTAGGTAAACACTCGAACTACTCATGACCAGGAATTAATACGTACAAAGAGTAGCAGGTTGTCGAGGTTCTTGTTCTCGCTTTCCATCAGCTCTCCGTCGTGCTCCTTTTCCTCCTCAACGTGCATCTCCCAAATTGATGCTTCTGGCGCAAGCTCGTGACCGGGGGTCTCGTTTGCAAGCTGCTGATACGCGGGTATTCGAGATGCCGTGGTTGGCGTTTGAGTGCTTGTAGCTCGGGCAGCAGTCGGATGTTGATTTTCATCGGTCTAAAGGGAAGATTATTAGGGCTTTCAAAGCCTACACATCGCAGTCCGGTTGATGCAACGTACAGATTTACCCTGAGCTATATTTATTGATGTGAGACGAATATCTTCAGTCTCGAACATTTTATGTCCTTGGTAAGTGATGTGAGCTGTTATGCTAAGTGGATATCTCGCGTATGACTTTATAGCCTTGCCACAGTGGTAGTTTGTGATAGGTCAGTGAGTGCGCCAATCAACACGCGGAAAACTCATGGCCGCGTGCACAGACCGAGACACGCCACTCGAGCCCGGATCAGTAAAGATATCGCGACCCCACCCAGAAAAAAGCATCTAGACTTTCCGCATCAATATTGTGAAACGTGACACAGGCTCAAAACTGCTTCATATTAGCACGGATGAGCGTTCTGCACTGCCTCCACCCTCAATAATTACTCCACACGCTATCCTCGTGGTTTTGTTCTGAGTTATCACGACAATCTCTTGTGGAAGTGAAACATGCTACACAACTACCTGAACGTGCGCTACTGGGTTTCAAATCCGGTGGAGCACAGGTTGGGTTTCGATAGCTTAACGAACCGCAAGAACTAGAAACAGTCAATGGCAGGCGTCGATGAAGTCTCCGCGAGCTAATAGTGGGCTTATAATCTCAACGCTACTTATAGGTCAAGATAAATCTCAATAGATGTAGACCAAAAGTATTGTCCATACCGGTCGTTTCCGTGACCATCTTAGATAGCCCTCATATATGCGTAGTTTTCTCTTTTATATTACTTGAGACATTGAGCTAAATTTTGTTACTAGTTATTACTCGTTTTGGCACCACACTGTTCTCTCCTTCCTTTGCTCTGCGTTTCCGTTTCCGTTTCTCTCTCTTCTCTGCCTGACTTGCATGTCGATACATAAGGCCATGCCTTAATTCAACAATAAATTATTGGTTTTTTTACAAAAGGTATCCTCCAGGCAAATATAGACGAACCATGTCAGGAAAAATGGGGTGTTAAGTTTCAGCCAAACTGAGCTAAATTTAGCTAAATTTAGGGATTTAGAACTTTAACG
>WSTJ01001764.1:0-10959 GCA_019623705.1 Ceratobasidium sp. 428 | reverse complement strand
CCACAAGATCGTTATTATCCGGCTTACTGGACCCAGCCCGTACTGCCGGCTCCGTTGGGTAAACTGAGAGAACTCAATGACCTTGAACGGCGCTTCTGGGCCGATCGTTGGGAAGTACGTTCCAAGCTGTAACACGCCAAAACTCGCAATTAGCTAACTCGAAAATATTTCACTTATTTAATAAAGCGTACGATACCTGATCCCAAAAAGTCCAAGCAACCATTCGGTCGCGGAATACAGAAAGCAAGCAGTGCTTCGCAAACAGAGCCAGCCACTGGTTTATTATACACTAGGCAACCAATTGCTGAAGATACGCTTGGACCAGCTCTCGGCGATCCTAAAGAGCCGAGTATCAAGAAAGAAATAGACACCAAACCAGCGTATATTGTATGTAGACCTATTCTGCTCACTTTGTTACTCAAATGTTGTTATAGGATCCAGATCAGATTCAAAAGCTGCCAAAAGAAGCCGAAAACACTCCGCATCCGGGAATCGACACCAAGTCGACTGACGAGAAGTAATGCTTGCCGTCCATCTCGTGATATTGAGGTGTTCTGGTTTCTGGCTGAGATAGCTTCGTTTGATTCACCGTGACTCAACTTTGATATTCAAAACTGTAGCTTCTACCGGAGTGTTAGCTATACATTCCGTATTTGCCGACAGGGTATATGCGTATCATGATCACCTCGTCGACTGTAAATTTATGTTTTATTGTAACTATTGCCGTTCTGTTTTAGCCCATTTTATTTCAAAATCTGCTACGTTTACATCTGCTGCGCGATATGCCAGAGCACGAACCATTGACTACTCCTTCCAGGATCTATAGTCCCGCGCGACATTAGCCAATGTTACTCGGACTTGCGTGACTCACAACACTTACAACACATAGTAGTCTTGTGCGAAATGGTTCGCCGTACCGTTTGCTGGAATTAGAGCACCGCCCTACACCCCAAGTCAGTCATCCGGTCTCCTGTTCAAAGTAGAAACGACTCACAAGTGCAGGACCGGCTTTGCCTGGGACGAACACGCTATTCACACGAGCAGCAGCATGGTAGAGCGGAGAGCCGTTCTCGATTCCTCCTAGAAAACACAGGGCAGATTAGAGACTGTACGGATCGAGGTTTGATTAGTATACCTTCAACGAGTCTTTTACCCGGAGGCGGTGCGCCACTGGAAGAAGGGAAGAGCATGAGGCGACTCCGTTTGAGGTATTTGCGCTAAATAGAGGACTCACCCCGAGGCTGGAACCCATTCCATTGCGTCGGTGAGAGGCAAAAGGTCGTATCTGTGACGCTATAGTGAGATTCGGCCGGTCGTGGTGGCGCATATACGAACCTGCCGTTGTGCGGGACTTCGGCTCCGTTCGCCGCGAAGAACACTCCCGACGGTGTGATCCGGCAGGGTTGTACATTCGACCCGTCCACCAAGGCCGATCCGACGTATACAGGCTAAACATACATATCGTTAGAGATCAAATCGATAATATTTTTTTCAACACTCACCTGTCCGGTCGAATCAACAAACGGTGGGGCGGGTCCCGCAGCCTGGGCCGGGAACGGCTCGGTCGTAGAAGCCGGGATACGTTGGCCGCTTGCGCCCGTACCCGGTCCGGTCGGAGGGTTACTCGGGATCGTAGGAGGTCCTCCCGGCCCTCCGGGTCCTTCGCGGAAGAGACCGTGCCCTGAACCTCCGCCGCCGGAGAGGAACTCTTGGGCAAGGCCGCCGATAGGCATACCGCTGAGGGCGTGAGCGATGTGCGAGCTGGGTTTGGATTCGGTTTTATGTTTGTCGTCCTTCTTATCCTTCTTTTCGTCCTTATCCTTATCCTTCTTATCCTTGTCCTTATCCTTCTTGTCCTTGTCTTTCTTATCCTTGTCCCCCTTATCCTTGTCCTTTTTCTCCTTTTTCTCTTTCTTCTCGTCTCCGGATCCCTTCTTATCTTTCTTCTCCTTCTTATGGGACTTGTCTTTCTTATGTGAGGCGGAACGGCCAGAGTCCGAGCCGCTTTCAGAGTCGGAAGAGCCCATCGCTAAGTGAGATGAAGTCGTCTATAGACAACAATATATAAGACCGGCATATGGCGTGGCGAACATACGACCTACAAGCTAGTGGACGGGGCGTTGGTAGTTGGGAATGGAATCGTACCTCCGATCGGCTTTATATGCGATTCGTGGGCGCTCTGCCCATGACCGCATACACCTTATCCTTGACGCATGCGCATCACCGATGATCGAACTGGGCACTGCTTGGCCGAAAGGCCAATTCGCGACTGGCTGGAACCTCGAACTCGTGTAACGTGCGCAGGCTGGGTTTCTATATTTGGATTTCGAGGTAGAACATTCGATGAACGGGGCAGCGCGCCATTCTCAGCCGTCCACGATAAGTCCGCGCCCTCGACTCACATTGCTAGCCGGTGTTCTACAATCTCAGCCTCGTATGATTCGTGGCCAGAATGTGCAGCCCGGGTAGCTGGATATCAGCCGGGTCTTGACTAAGTCTAAAATTGAGTGCAGCTCGAATCGCCAGCATTGGATAGAGGAATGGCGCAATTCAAAATGAAAGCCCTATATTGTCAGAAAGCACCTCATAGTAAGTGTAATACGTATAGCATCATACCATGTTCTAGAATGTTTCATGACGCCAGGCTGTCCCGCTTTAGGATCACAGAGGCTGGGAAAAGGTCACGTGTAGGTTGGACTGCCAAGGGGCTTGGCGGAGCTGGTCGAGATTTTTGAATAACCCGATGTCTAATCCGGAAATTTCGGCTTGGCGGGGCCCGAGGCCGAGGTTTCCCGTAGGTCCCGGCACTTATAAATTGGGCGTCGGGTCGGGAATTGCGTCTCACGAGTTACTTCCCCGATCACCACATCTCCCACATCTCCAGCCTGTCTCCAGCTTCAATAGAACTAAACACATTTTGCCTCCGGTACAACAACACTTTAGATTACTTTTCATACGTCCACTTTTCGTACGTGCGTAACTTTCTCGGTTTATTACTTCAAGCAGGCTGACTTTCGATATACCTCACCCCATAGATTCCATGACATATATAGGATGCCTACTGTCGAGGACCAAACGGCAACAGCAACAGTCGAACCTACTGGACTGCGAGCTCTTGTGCTTGCCGTCGGTGACCTGGTCCGACCCAGCCTTCAAGGGCCAAACTCGGACAGTGAAGTGACCGACCGACCAACTGGATCTAAAAACCAATCGGGGGTATCTGTCTTGCCAGGTGAGCGAAATTGTTATTTCGAACTCCATTTTACACATAGTTTGCTAACCGCCGCGTAAGATCCATATTCTCCTATTCAGCAGAGCCAAGGAATGCCTAGTGAAAAAACGGCGCATCGCGGCAAATCGCGGGCACTGGTTGCCCAAGGCTCTGTCCCTAGACCTCCGGGCGACGACGATGAGGCACCGAAAGGTGAGTCAAAATGGTTAGCGGCGATCTGATGATGATCGGTAGTCTAATAACTCTATGACCTCTCAGATCCTCAACACGTACTTGAACCTTCTACTCCTTCGAACTTCAAGAAGAGTGCTCATGGTGCGAGCAAGGGGGTAGCTCAGTCAGAGGGCCAACTTTGTTAGTATATTGTCCTAGCGTGTATATTTCTCTCGCTAATTGCCTCACCAATCACGAATAACAGTGATCTCCCCACCTCCATTCTCCTCGGCTGAAAGTCAACCTTCCGCTACCCGCCAGTCTCCAATACTCAAATCTTTCGCCGGCCAAGATCTCACCAAACCAGCCGCTTCTCCCGTTCCGATCGCAATCCTCAATGTGTCTGTGGATAGCAATGATCTACCTGGACCAGACCGCGATCGCAAATGGGTTTCCACAGCCTTTTCGCCCGCTATATTCCTTGAACTATGGGGAGATAATGCCACAACTGGCAAAATTCGGCTGGCGCTCGAACAGCTGTTTGAGAGAGCCAAGTCTGCGAACGTCGTTGCCATCGTTCTCTGGTTCAACGGCCACAGTAGGGACACGGACAACCAATTCATACTCAACGATCACCAAGCCATCAATGAGAACACGATTCTCGAATGGGTCAACGAGTTTCGCGAGCTCACAGGCGGGCATCTCCCGGTCTTCCTCGCTTTCGATTTTTGCCGGAAGAGTTCTGTCCCTCGGGTGTTGACTCAGCGCCTCGACAACATCTATATCATCTGGGGCTGCGGTCTCGGCGAGTCCTCATATGACATCGATCTCGGTTATAACCTCCCTTGTTCCCATCTCGTCAAGGCCATCTGCCTCGTTCTGCACAAACTGGCATCCTGCACCCCCGAGGCTTCTAGAGGCGTGATGTCGATGGTCGCTGCTGAGGCGTCCCGAATTATACGGATACACCGTGCCGTTGAGTGCGGCCGTGCGAAGTGTGTCGTGCCTTGGAATGCGTGTACTTGCTCCGAGTGTGGTGGAGGTGCGGTGTGCTTACATCAGAAGCACTTTCGGGAGCCCGACGATGATTCCTTTGTACGAGTACTCCAGAATCCTGTCGGTCTTTTCTCCGGATCTCCAGTAAGCTCTTTCTTTGACTACACTCGCATCATTCTAATGACCATCTTCATTAGGTTGACCTCGCGATTGAAAGCATACGTGAGTTCGTTCAACCAATCCTCGTGGAACGCGTCAAGGAGGGTGTCAAACATGTGGCGGACGAGATCGAGAAATGCTATCGCAAGTGGGTGGTGAGTAACAACGCCTCGGTTGCTTTCAGCTGGATCTAACTTGGCGTTTTTTCCTGTAGCCGCGAGAACCCCTGTATTCTGATGTGGGCAGCTTTCAGCCAATCAGGCCATCGGTACCGCGGGGAGCAAAAGCCTGCGTCGCTACGCCTGGTCCGCTCCTTGCCTCTAATTCCCCGGGCTCTAAATCGATCCCGCTTTCGAAGCTTTGAATGCTGCTCGGTCTTGCGCCGCATCGTAACTGATCTTAATGCCTGTGTCATTTCAACATTGTACACATATCTTGCTCCAATATTTATCCAGAATATCATACATCCGTTCGCTGGTTTAATCAGGCTTACCTTTTGGGCAAATTGGTGGCTGTGCCAATGTATCCCATCTGGTTAACGCATCAAATTCTATCGACCGGGCCGGACCCAGTACCGGCGTCTCCCAGCCTTGATATATCAGGCTACGTTATTGATACGGTTGTATCGTCACTGCAACCCAACTTGTCCTAGCCACCTCAGTGCAAAACGGGTTGTTGTCTTGATATTTTAGGGCCTAGCTGGCTCTAGGTAAGCTTCCGGTAAACGCCTTCAGACCCAAGCATTCCGGCTAGCTCTCATGCTCATCAAGTGATTGCTCCACTGGACGCGTCAAATACAATCAAGGCGTCCAGTTCCTCTTTTGTAGCTTCTATTAGGCTTGGTTCAACTAACGTCACCCCCAACGTGTCCAGGAATGTAATAGTAAGGTGGCGGCTAAGGAATTGCGCCTTATAGGAACTCGTCGCGCTGTCGAGTACGGCCGTGCGATGTGCGTCACTATTTGGAATATGTGTGCAATTGCTCCGAATGTGGCTAGGGGGTGGTGTCTTCGCACCCGCAGCACTAAGTTCGGGAGCCCGATTCGGACACTCCCTCGGTGAGTGCTCAGGAACCCTGTCGGCCTAGACAACGCCGACGGGACTTCCAGCCCTTGCGCTAGTCGTTTATCTCCTCACACTTTTTGACGGGAATATATCCCGCCACCCTTGTGGTGTCAGCACGTGGCTGCGAGCTATTTAACTTGCAAGTCGGCGGCTCATGTCCAGCAGTAGTATCGCACTCCCCGCCTTACTTCAAGGTATCATCCCTTGCCATCTTCTACCCAATACTGCCAGCTAGTGCTTCATATTCTACTTTCTAAACTCACGCTCAAAATGGATTTCGTGGTTTATTTCTCTCCTGCTCCCGCTCCCGCTGACGCTGGCAGCGGTGAGTTCGAGTACCCCGTTGAAAACGGTTCCAGCCCCAAGGGCTCTAGCGGAAGCCAGTACGGCTACTGCGTCGTCGCCTAGATGCTACATTCAAGCAGCGCTTGCTCACGTACGTTTGTCGAGCTTGTCCCGCGCGCATATACTCACCCTTATTCCCACAGAGTCAGCCTACGTACTTGCACATATCCCGGGCTGTTTCGTACCGCTTGCCGTTTGCTTTCTCTTAATGCTGTAGTCTTCGTTATTGTGTGTCTCGCCTCTGGTTCCTTGTCGTCTGTGTTTGTTCTGTATGGATTTAGTTTATCTGTGTTCCGTGGACAACACATGCAAACTCTGAAAGTGCCAGCAAAGATCTATCGCATGAGCCGCCGTGAGTGATCCCACAGCGCCTGGAACAAATCATCCAAGTCAAATATCTGTGTCTACAGCGATGCCATCTATCTCCAAACATGGAATTTCCTAGCGGTGGCCCGCGGCTGCTCTCAGACCACAGTTCGCGGGTATATTGCTTTCTCTGTGACCTAACTTGCACTCATCGCTCGCATAGGCTCTTTGATCCATTCCAGAGCCCAGGAAGCGCCCAGTAGAGCGTTGTTCTTCTGATGCACTAAACTCACTTTGGAACACAACATTAGAATACGCAATTAATTGCTTTATGTTAGGTCTCGGTGGGGATAGTAACTTGCCAGAATAGGAGGTTGTGATCATCTAGTAGGCTCATCCCCACTCGTGTCGCGAGTAAAATGTCGCCAAACCTCTCATAGAGTACCAGATTCGCTGCTGTACGTACATGCTCTAAGAGGACATGAATTGAGCTCAACCCCCACAGATAGCCAAGATGTTTTACTTCAAAGTATAACTTTCATCCCCGAGGCACATCGCGTCCTGCCGACCTTGATATTTGATCCGCTAGTGCAGCTCACATTGGTTATAGAGCTTTCTGTCCGCCTGAACCGCACTTCACTACATCTGCGTGGTATCCACACAGTATGCGGCAACTGTTCAAGCGTCCTGCACACCACCAACCGAAAGCTAACCCTTACCCAGTTTATCCCGGCGGCAAAATGTGGATTTTGATTCAGGTGCATGAAGGCAGTAGAAAATCACTCTTATGAGTTATACCTAACGGTTCTCTCCTTTGTAGCACGCACCTACTGGTGGTGATGGCCAATTCGGCTCGAATAAGCTAGCAAGCACTTGATACATTTTCTCAAAATCTCTAGCAAACTCGCTCTTTGCCCGCATCAGCTAGCACACTCGTACCGGGGAGAACGAGGACCTCTGTAGCTTGATCTCGGTCGTGCCTGGCTTCTTGAGTCTAGAACTAATCTCCGAAAGTCTTGTAGTAAGCGTAATCATAGGTCGTATGCAGTCGTAGTCGCCTTCATTTGGCGCTCTCGTAAGCGCCAGACTTTCCCTGCTCTGAGTCGGTGTTGAACATATATCGGTGCTTTAGTATATTACGTGTCTTCTCACTGTTCATACACAGCACCTAGTTTGTCTATATAAAATCTATAGAAGCCAACGTACCCCACCCCCGTCCTTGCCGCCTGGTTACGATATACGGGGTAGGGAGTCACGGTATGCTCGGCGCTAATCGGCGCTGATCGATCGTTGGAATCAATCGGCCCGATGACTCGTTGTGCGCGACCAGTCCATGAAGGTCTCGTGCTTGGCCGCCACCGCGCTAAAAATGAAGATGCTATTTCACCTCAGGTCGCGACAACCCCCAACTCTCAATTTTTCTTAGCAGTCTGGATATTTCCTGAGATTACTACAGCCTCGTTTTATTCCCTGAATCGCAAACAGTGCGAACAGGACTAGATCAACATATCGACGTGATGCACGGCTATAGGTGGCAGGATTATTGTAAAAGAATCCGTAATAGTCTTTGCTCCCCTAAATGCGACACTTCAGACACACGCCGCAATTTGGGGAGGTGGCAAGTCAACTATAGCTGGACTAGTTACCCCAATGTTACGATACCGGACGCCTACCCCAGGTGATGAATACATCACGCGCTATTATGGCACTTGAAATAATGTCAGGGGATGTGTCGGGGACCGAGCTCGAAGCCTGGGGCAGTGTGAACGCTTTGGGTTTGAGCTGACGAGAGGGGTTCGGCGCGCCAGAAGACTAAGTCATGCGCGACGGACCAAGGCGAGCGATACTAACAAAGTCGAACATGAGTTGCGTGTGGCCAAGCTCTGTGAGTCTGGTTACGGGTATATGCGCATACTTCATAGGTGGCAATACGGACTCAATGCCAACGAGAGAAAGTAAGGAGCGCGCACCAAGCCTATCATGGGTACGCTCGCATTTAAACACCTATCAGGTGGCAAGTCTCATCTCCTAAATATCATATTGAGTCTCTGATATCAGCTATTAGTTGGGCTTTCTGGTTCTGATTGAAAAAAATCAAACGATCATCACAGGGGGTTCTGCTAATCCAACAACTTTGGTGAGTCCATTTGGTTCTAGTTCGTCTGGTTGAGGGACTTTTATACTCACACGAAACTCTACTCTCACTCCCTCAGTAGTATCCCGCCCTCTGCAGCCAACCGAGTACCTACTTTATCGTCATGTTTCATCGCTTGTCCTTTATCGCTCTCTCGTTTGTATTCCTTATCTCCACTGTTCGCGCTAGTGACTTCCCTACGTGTGCTCAGCGTAAGCAGTCTGCCAGAAGCCTGTTCCTGACAATGTTTACGTCCTGACTGAGCTCTCCAGCATGCACTACCCAGTACACCGCTTCGGGCTGTAGTTCGACCGATAACGCCTGTATGTGCCGGAACGCTACTTTCACGAACCAAGTCAACAACTGCTTCCGTACCTCGTAAGTCCTGCAATGCGTACGCCTTTTTATTTGGTAGCTTGTTTACTATCTATATGTAGATGTAGCGCGAGTGATTGGAAGACCGCCTACAACACCGCGGTCGCGATGTGTAACGCTGCTGTGAGTGGTGGTCGTCTGGTTTATCCTCCTGTTCTGACGGGACGAAACTTTGCTCCAGGGCGTTTACCAGAACAACACCATCAACCCCCCTCCCCCCAAGCGCGATTTTGTTCCAGTTTACTACGGGTGAGTGCCTCTGAATCTATTGAGTAGCCTCACATAGACCCTAACCTCTGCCACCAGCCGTGCTGCTGCGGCTTGAACAACCAAGTGGGAGGTATTGGTGCTGGAGCGGTGTATGGATAGCAGTGATTCTGTCTACACATTCCTAGCTTCCCGAACACCCGTTTTCTCGTGTGCTTTGCTTTATCTCGATTTTGGGTGTTTGATTTCTTCTGTATTTCTTTCAATTGATAAACACCCATTGCGGCGGCGGCTTAGTTCGTTCATTGGGTTTCTTATGTTTTTATGATTGGCATAAAAATGCTCTGAGAATTATCTATCTTTTTGTCCGCACATACGACAGAGAGAGGCTTACATAGGAGCGGTTTTGGACGCATACAGTCAGCTGATTCGACCCAGGCTGGGATGTGATCTTACCTGAGCTCAATAAACCGCGCTCACAGTCATGTGGTGTGCACACCTGGGATTATATCAACCAAGGCATAAAGGTTAATGATCGTAAGCCGACTGGAGAAACTTAGTATCAGGCATTCAAACATCATGCAACTGTCCAAGCGCCTTGCATATCACCGGCTATAAGCTAACTCTTGCCCAGTTTATCCCGGTAGTAAAGTATGCATTTTGACTCTGATAGGTGAAGGTACTAGTGAAATTCGCTTTTAAGAATTATATTTAACATCTCTCTCCTTTGTAGCGTACACCTGGCGATCACAAGTACGGTTTAGAGCAAGCCGGCAGCTAAATACGCTTTCTCGGGATCTCGGGTAAGCCTTTTCCCCCCTACACTCATATTATTCTAATTGTTGTATTTCGCTAGGCTGGTCACGCAATCAACAGATGCGTAAGCAGCCACTCAACCAGCCGTCGTAGGCTGCGTTAAGGGAAGTATCAAACATACGGCAGATGAGACTGAGAAACATTGTTGTGACCTTGTATGCGCTTCGTGGCACCTCGGATTTCTCCTCAAATTTTGGCTCACAGATAGATATTGACTCTCCTAGTTAGCTAGCGAATTTCTCTTATTTTTATCTCTCGCCACCGCGAGAAACACAAATTTTCATAAGTAGGTCGGCGCTCGTAGTGGCTCGAATTAATGAAGAATAACGAGCTAAGTCTAATACAGATTAGCGAAGCCAGAGCGAAGAGGTAACCTTGCTTCCGGGCAACCGCAGAGCATTGGCATTTTTTCTTATATAGATAATCAAGAGTTTATCGTCGCGTGAAGGCTAGTCCTTGTGTAACGACTTAGGTCGGGGCATTGGCGTTTACGCAGGGGGAAACATTAGGCGCTACGCATGGGGATGCGATCTGCCCCCATTTGCATCCGAGCTCCATTTACCCGGATGCAATATGGCTGCGGCAATCACCACAGACCAACTCCGCGACGATGGGCAGTACGTATATGGCTCCGAGTGATCCAAGCGTCCTACGAATACTCGTACTACCGGCGCCGGGTCCAGAGGACCGAGTGTATCTGCATCAGCAAGAGGTAAAGACAAGGTGCTCGTAGTGTCACTGTTCTGGAGCGATACTCCAAAAGTTGGGATGTCATCACTATGTAAACAATTAATTAATGCTACGCTAAAAACGAATGTTTTCAGGGTCTTCCGCACCACTTATTTGATTCAGCCCCGTCCCAAATTTGGTAAAGTGTTGGTAGAGCCAAAAAAGCAGTGATGTCATATCAAAAACTATGGAGCGAAATTCAGGATCTTGAGATGACGCACCATTTATTGGTATGCTTTTTCGACCGTTTTTGGTATGAACTGGGGCAGATCAGCAGATTTTCAGGGCTTTACCGACTTTTGGGATACATTCCTCCCGCAGTGTATGTTTCTTTGCTTGTTTGCTGACTCGCCCACCCAAGGCCGGAACCTCTCCGTACTGCAGCAGATAAACCCAGGGACCGTTTGCGGGGATAAGTCCCCTCATACAAAACCGATACTAC
>WSTJ01001763.1:0-10962 GCA_019623705.1 Ceratobasidium sp. 428 | reverse complement strand
ATACCCGGCATATAGCTGCCGATAGATTGGAATAGGTTAGTATAGAATAGAATTTAGCCCTTGCGGGCAGCTATCCAGTATATACGTGTGGCCCCTGCATAGGTTACACATATTCCAGTACCAACGGTCGCTGTAGCAAGTGCAACGGGACCGGTCATACCTTAGTGACTTCACCCGAAGTGACACGCCCAGTTGATTCATCGATGGGTCCAAAGGTGGAGCAATGGATAAAGGATGGAAAGAGATTCTCTGCATGAAACTGATCGAATGAATTGGTCGACAGCATATACAAGCCACAATAGAACACTTTCTTCAACACTCATCTGCGCCCGTAAAAATCGTAAAAACTAGCACGAAGGTATAAATTAATTAAGCAATATGCGGAATAGTGCCTTGTGCGCTCCGTAGTATGCTCAACTATGGCGTATTCGTGGGCCACCTAATGTCTGTGTCGTATGTGTTGCCCCAAATCCCGATTTTTGCCCTCAATACTTCTTTTAAATTATGACAATAGGTCTGTATGCTTATTTCCTCCTTTGGATAAGGGTAGTATATTAGCCAATCAGGGCGCTGGCGCTAATCGATTCGGTGAGAAATAAAAAGGGGGTGGCTACCTAATCAATCCATTGAGTGCCACCACCTCCCACTGGATCTTAAGTATGGTTGGTTCGGATAAGAACGAGAAGAACGGTATGGCTTCGTACTACTCCGTATGCCTGTGACTTACAATACTCATGTCGATCAGATGGTGGGGTAGCCATCTCTAGCTCTTCGGTGGGAAAAACACGTCACTCCAAATTTTACTTTGACAATACTCTGGTGGTAATTGAGGTAACGTAGAGATCTTGAGCTACGTATATCGCCTGGATCTCAATGAATTTCAAGATTGAAAACGTGCTATTCAACGTCCACAAGTATCAACTAATGAAGTCCGAGACTTTTTCGGACATGTTCAAGGTGGCTACTAGAGATCCTGAGGAAGGCTCGTCTCCCGAAAAGCCAATTGTGATGGAAGGGGTGTCGGCGTCAGATTTTGAATGTCTCTTAACCGTACTATATGCAACGTTAGTTAGCATGTGTACTATCTACTTTGCAGCCAAACTGACAAACGTTTAGTCGTTTCTCAACATATCAGCCTACTCCGGAAGCTTCACTCATAATCCCTGCTTTTCGTCTGGCCAATAAGTGGAACTTTGAAGACCTGCGTAACTACCTTCTACCTCTCGCAGAGAAAGAACTGAACAATATTGACAAAATCGTCTTCGCTCGGGAGTTTGGAATCAAGGAGTGGCTCGCACCGGCCCATACCGAACTGTGCCAGCGAACGGAACCGCTTACTACCGATGAAGCGGTCAAGCTCGGGGTCCATAGCCTCCTTCTGATATCTCGGATGCGAGAGGAGTTCCGCCCCCCGACTGCCACTCCAGGAACATGGCTGTGCGGTCCGTGCGCCGGATATACTATATATAATGCCGGCAATTACTCTTGTGGCAAGTGCAAGACCTATAATAGTCATACCATCATTCCTGCAGCAAATGCGTCCAACAAAGCATTGATTGGGACGAAGGTGGAAAAATGGGTTGAAGATGGATGTGTATTTTCAGCGTGAACGAATGACATGTAATCAAGTATCATGTTTTAGGAATCCTGTACTGGCTTTTCAAATACTTGACCGGAAGTTTTTCTGCTAGGATTCCCAATGTACTTGGATAGGAGTTTGACAATCTTAAGACTAAAGCCTCCCCTTCATTGAGTCTTTGTCCTGAATCTAGAGTCGTCCCCAAACATTTAGGCAGATTTACACATTGTCAACACACTTACGTGAGTCGTAGAATCCAGTGAGGCTTGAGTCGATATTGAATTCGGGTTGACATCGCCGTGTAGCTTGTAGTGTCAACAGCCTGCGAGCCATCTCCATAGTACGGACCAGCCCAAATTGGATATCTGAGAAGCCTAAAATCAGGTTAACAACGTACGGCCTCGGTTAGCATTGCCCGAACTTGCATGTAATCGTCTCGGGGATATGGCGATATGACCGGAAGGCTTACTATTTCGCCACTCGGGTCTCCCAGCTGAATGGGCCATTAGAGACATATAAAAGAGCTAAGCTCAGTGAACGAGAAAAGTCATCAGAATCACACTTTTACTTTACTCGCTCTACTATGTCTGAAATCAGAGTCATTGCCATCGCTGGAGCTACTGGATATGTCGGCAGACCCATTACTGAAGAAATCCTGAAATCAGAAGCGTTAGAACTCCGTATACTCACCAGGAAATCCGGGGTGCGTATGTCATACTTGAAGTTGAAAGCCCTAATATGTGTTGCGGATTTAGATCAATGGCGAACTTGTTCAACCTTTCAAGGAGCGGGGAGCAGCGCTTTATGGTGTATCTTACGATGACGAGGCCGAGCTCGCTGCCGCACTCCAAGGGGCGGATATCGTGCTCTCTACTTTGAGTGGAGGGGGGATCACTAGCGCACAGGTTAGTTTCTATAAACCCGGTATCAAAAACAGACGTCACTTTCAATTAGCCGAATCTTTTACGCGCCGCCAAAACCGCCGGCGCCAAGCTCTTTATCCCTAGCGAATTCGGAGACGTGAGTTGATTATATAGAAGTATAGATTTATGACTTACTTTTTCGTCGTAGCCGTTCGAAGGAGAGGAGGAAGCTGATTTGTTCCGAGCGAAGCGTGAACTACACAAGCTGGCAAAAACCATTGATATGCCAATCATGGTTCTCCTGACGGGCCTTTTCCCCGACTACTGTTTGGTTCCGTAAGCCGTGGGACACTCACCGATCAATAAGAACGAGCTAACATCGAGCATTGGTAGTATCATGGGTTGGGATTTCGAAGCCAGGAAAGTCGATATTTGGGGAACCGGGGAGGAAAAGACCACCTGGACTACGATGCCTGACATTGCTCGGTGTGTATAACCACTTATGGCCGGCACTATATGCTCACTGGTTTCTTAGTTACGTGGCTTATATACTCTCCCACATACCTATTCAAGGTCTGCAAGACCAAGTGTTGAGTATCCAAGGCGACCTCAAGTCGTTCAATGAGGTTGCTCGGCTTTGGGAAGAGAAGCACAAGGTAGACTGTATTCGAAAAGACGAGAGTTGGCATCGCGCTAACGCTTATGACAGACGAAGCTACAAATTACTCACCGTTCGGTGCAAGAACTGCATGATCGATTGGTAGCGGACCCGGGAGACGTACTGGGAGCGGTGCTTCGAGAGTCCGCGCTGGGTAGAAGCCGAGTTCCCGAGCCTTTGTCCAATAATTTGTACCCGGAATGGGATCCTAAGCCTGTATCATCAGTGTTGTAGGCAAACCACAGAGTATGATATGCCAATACGTATGCGAAACCAATATCAACTAGAGGATTAGGGGATCTTCGGCAAAAGTGATCTAAATGCTAAATATATCGCCTTGGTTTGACCCAGACTTGACTCTTCGCACCTCTTTTTAATAGGCTGTCCAGAAGCTAGAATTCGCTACCCGGATTACCCAGACAGAATGACACATTCGAGTTATCTGAAGGAAGCTGAGGTAGTGCTATGGTCCACGAGCCGATCCTAGAATCTCAAAACCCGACGAACGAGGATAGTCTATTGAAGCCCAGTCAGCCCAAATGAACGGAATGCGTGGCGACGTCTAGCAGCAACTGAGCTCCAAGTACCTAAGCCAGTCAAGTATTTGTCTTGGGACGAGGACATAAGACTTTGTCTCAGGCTCACGCCACGCCCAACGCGTGAGTGCAGCTTGGCGGCTTGGATTTGAGCATTGGCGTGTGAGCTAAAGTTGTACAAGCTCAAATGTTGCCTGTGTGCGGTTTGAATTCATAGGCAGAAACAAACTTGAACCGGGCGTCGTGGGTGAGTTCGGCTCTTGCGGGGGCATGTGAGCCTGTGGGTCGGAATGAGCGTAATAGAAGTGTAATAGAGGAGGTGGAGGCCAGGTTGGGCGCAACGCGGGATACTCCTTATGGACTTTCAGGGTCCAGCGGGGTGCCCCTTATAGGCATGCCTAGAGCAGGCACGTGCAAATTCCCGGGGGTACGCGGAATTAGGCTCCTTTCATGTGAATCTCTCCCGGGTACAAATACATACCATCCGACCACCTGAATGTGAGTACCATTCATACCTCCTCCGCCTTCCAGAGCTGCTAAAAATCAATAATGTCTACCTCCGTACAAGGTGTTCAAATCCTCGGTATGTCGTCACTCAAACCCCGTTTTTTCCCTTCTAATATCTACTCTGGATTTAGGTAAAGTGCAAGGTATATAACATGTCCACCCCATCCATGTTCGCATCTGAAGTCGAGCACCGTATACAGGAGCACAGTCCGAAATACTCTCGGAACCGGCTTTGCGTTTCATTGCCGCTCTCCATCGTACTTTTGAAAGCACACGACAAGAGGTTTGTCATTCAGAGCTTCCGCTTCGATTTATCTCATCGCCGTCATAGCTCCTCTCTGCTCGTCAAGCCACTCAGCGACTGCTAGATGCCGGTCGAACCGAAAAAGTCTGGACCTTCCCACCAGGTGCGATATTTCCTGGTTAGTTCGTTGTATACAGCCTCTTATCCTTTGATTTCAGAAACCGCCGCCATTCGAGATGACCCCACTTGGATCTGTGCACCGCCCGGCCCTGGGCTCGAGGACCGCCGCGTCGAGATTACTGGCCCCACCGACCGTAAGATGGTCATCAACGCCTTGAACTCAGGAGCCAAGACCTTTATGGCCGACTTCGAAGGTATGTTGTCTCTCAAAATAAGTTTTGAGATGAATAACACTTTACGCCTTAGACTCTTCGTCGCCTACGTTCCAAAACATGTTGGCTGGTCAGGTCAACCTACGCGACGCGATTCGTCGCGAGGTTGACTTCAACACCAATGGCAAGGACTACAAGCTGAAGCCGGTTGGCCAAACTGCCGTACTGATTGTTCGGTAAGTGATCAAACAAAACTCCCAAACGTCTACTTACCTCTTCTCGATAGTCCTCGTGGGTGGCACCTCGACGAGCCACGCGTAACCGTTGACGGACGACCGGTATCTGGTGGAATCTTTGATTTCGGATTGTACATATTCCACAACGGACACGAGCTAGTCAAGCGAGGCTTTGGCCCGTACTTCTATCTCCCCAAGATGGAGCACTATAGAGAAGCGAGGTATGCTCCTATCTTGAACCTCAATGCTTCAATTCTGATTGCCGTATAGGCTATGGAACGACATCATCAACTTCTCCCAGGACTATATCCGCATGCCACGAGGCACCGTTCGCGCCACAGTCCTCATCGAAACCCTACCGGCCGCCTTCCAGATGGAAGAGATCCTATTTGAGCTCCGCCAGCACTCGTCGGGACTCAACTGCGGTCGATGGGACTACATCTTCTCATTCATCAAGAAGAGGCGAGGCGAGGCGGCGAGCGTGGTGCTGCCAGATCGAACCAGTGTGACGATGGAGGCGCCGTTTATGGATGCCTATGTACGACTCCTAGTCCGCACTTGCCACAAGTGAGTAGCGCCGAGCCACCTGTTGCTTACGTACTAATGAGACCCTGTTTAGGCGCAAGGTTGCTGCAATGGGTGGTATGTCCGCTCAGATCCCTATCAAGGGCGACGAGAAGGTGAACGAAGCTGCTATGGCTAAGGTACGAGCGGATAAGCTTCGTGAGGTCAAGGCTGGGCATGATGGTGAGTCGTTTTGTGGATCGTTACATTCGTTCAGCTGAACTGACCCCGCACTCGTAGGTACTTGGATCGCGCACCCTCTCATATGCAAGATCGCAATGGATATCTTCAACGAGAACATGCATGGCCCGAACCAGTATCACGTCCACGCAGCCCCGTCATCCATTGCGCCAGCCGCCCCTGTTCTCCCCTCCGATCTGCTCAACCACCAAGTCGTAGGCGGCAAAATCACCGAAGCTGGCGTGAAGGCTAACGTCGAAGCCGCTCTCGCTTACTGCGCAGCATGGGTGTCTGGCAACGGGTGTGTGCCCATCAACTATCTGATGGAGGATGCTGCGACTGCAGAGATTGCTCGTGTTCAGCTCTGGCAGTGGGTGAAGGCTGAGGCGAAACTTGTGAGTTAACGCAGTTGCCTAACAATACGCCGATCATCTAACCGGTGTCAACACTAGGATACCACCGACACCATCACAGCGGCTTATGTTGACAAAATGATCTCCCAGGTGTCTCCCCAAGTTATAAAAATTGTAGCTGGGATCAACCAAGGGCATGTTGATATTGCTGCCGCATACCTTAGTGCACAGGTCAAGCGCGAGTGGGCTAGCGACTTTTTGACGAGCGATTTGATGCCATATCTCGAGGCTCAGGACGGAGGCAAGTGGGTTCGCGCCGCGCTTTGAGTTGTGATATGAGATATGAAACCGTTTTCTTGATTGTGTATATTATTTGATTCGAATGAGATGTAGATGAGATGAAGTTACTTATTCTTCTAAGCCAACACTCAGGCGTCGGTCAAATACTAGAAGATTTTGTCAGGTTGGCATGCGCATATATCTGACCAATGTACGGCGCTTACCCTAAATGCATCGCCTTTGAGCGAGGTCGAGGACGAAAGCGTCACGTTGGCGACTATGAAGTAGCTGTTCCAGGCTGCGCGAGAAGGAGAGTCGGTTTCAATGCGACTAGGGAGAGGATGAGAGGACAGGTGAATCTTACGAAGCGAACGCCGCAGCCCTATTAGAAACTTACGCAGCATCAAGCGAGATACCAGTGAACGATCCGACTCCAGTGGAGAAGATGTATGCATATTTTCCGTCATCTATGAACTGGTAGAATAGCCGCGCATCGATTTGCACGTTGCCGGTCTTGTCAATCACCCCAGTGTCTCCGCCCAGGCCAGTAACGGCTTTCGCGAGGAGTTTTCCGTCAGGCGCAGTCAAGTTCCCGCTAATAGCCTAACGTTTGAGTAATTTATTCTGAAATTAAAGACAGCTTGCTCACCCTATGATGGCGACCCCGATACGAGTCCCCAGCGGTCCTTCGATTTGCTTAGTGTCGCTCAGTTCTGCGGTCCAAGAGTACAAGTGCTCATAGCGAGGTAATAGTTTTGCTCCAAAGACAGAAGTGCAGAGCGCGATACCGGTAGATACAGTGAGGTGAAGGAGGCGCATAATTAATATTAGTATGCTTGTAAGGTTGGCACAGGTAGGTGAGGGGTGACTGCTGGCAATGAGCAACAAAACTTGGTTTTATAGCCCGGAGAGTATCATGTCGTTCGTTAGGCTCAGCATAGCCCACGATATGTGTCTCGGTCATCGGTGACAGTAAAGGTGGAGGCCGCGTCGTCTGACGCCGAGCTCGGGGAACGTACACTGCTCCTTGCAATATTCACGTTAGAACCAGCCCCACATGCAGAGAGCCCTGGACACTTCTCGTAGCTTCCAGTCGCGGAAAAAGCAAGCCGAGCGCGAGCGAACCACTGGGGACACTGGTTTACTCTGATCGGCCACTGCCGACTCACTCAGCCCGGCTGACTACCCGCTGTGCAGCAACAACATGACTATTACGTCTCTACAGAACTGTAGGCTGGTTCAGGATCCAAGGAGTTCACTATTGCGAGCCCTTCGGTACATCGGCATCTCGGCATGGGGTCCTCCGAACGGAGCACCCCTTAAAGTCCAAGGACTGATGACGTAAGAGACAGGGTAGCGCAGTCAGCAGGGTTTGTATCAGCGTTTTTGGCATAAAATATGTTATGTAGATCTGACTCAAGCTTGTATACACCACCTAGAGTCCCGAGAAGAAATCGAATTGTCCCCACCTCGAGCTCAGCGGAAAAGGCTCAACGAAAGAGTTTCGTGCCCAAAGAGCCTTACGTCGGTTGAACACTTGGATACTTTCTCCTCTTCCATTTCGGCGACTTTAGTTTCTCAACGGCCAGTAAGGATCGTAATGTTCCTTGGCGTCTGTTCCTGTTTACTTCTTGCGGCCCCTCCAAGAGAGAGAACCAGATAAAATAGCACAAGCGCGCCGTTGAGGAGAAATGTCTGTTTACTTATACTAACTCGACAAGCGGTTTGGAAATAATATCCCAAGCTAAGTACATATATAGTCTAATGGGTGTCTGAGCTAATTGCACCCGTCCGGATGTTGCTTCTAAAACCCTGGATATGCCTCCGAGGTGCACGAAGGGCTCGCACTTAGTAAACCCCCGGGTAAGTGGAGCAGACTGTTACAGGAACCTTGAGCCCCCCCTTGGTTGTCCCCCCTGTAACAGTCTGCCTCTGGGAGACTACAGAACTGATATAGTGGAAATTTCGCCAACGTGGGCGCAATGTACATGCTTTTGTTTCCCACCCAAAGTTGCAAGCTAAGTAAGCGAAGAGGCCGGTTGGTTCGGGGTCAATTTAGTATACACAAGCCAGCCTTGTGGGTCAGTTGAACGTGTTGCTGGTACTTGGGTATTCTCATAACTCAAACTCCTTGAATTTTAGACCTCACTAGACGTGGGAAAGCTTAATTGCAATATTAACTGGGCTTTGAACGCTGAAATAATCGCTGAACGGTCAAATGCTGTGCGTGGGCGCGCTCGCGGCGCGAAGCGCCGGCCCGCCGTAGGCGCTGGGGTGGGCCAGCGACGAGCTGGCAAGCCGCAGCTCACCCTAGGAGCCTGTAAGACACTGCTGGTTTGGATTATGTTAATAAATGTCGTAGATCCATTCCGTGTGTGTCGTGATACTGGACCTGCTCTAAACACCCCTACCCAATTACTGTATCAGTGCTCGAAGAGAGCCGAGGCTTTTAACGTCAACTTAACACCTTCATATATGCGTGCAACTCAAAGTCAATCAATGGACAAATAATCCGGGCGCCAATGTACCCAACGCCGGATAAGTTTATCTATGTCCCTGTTTAGTCCGTGAACGATTCAAGGCTTGTGTGTCAGCTTGACGACGTCGGTGTAATCAACTATTCAGTCACGAAGCCAGATGGGCATGAATTGAGCGGAGATAAGTACGAGAATGTGCGCAACAATTAACACGAGGCTCTTATGTCCATTGTGTGCTAGTTAAGAGGTAAACCACTTTTGAAGAGCGTCAGCTCAGAATCAGTCCCATAATTCAAATACTCACATAGAATGCGCCGCCGAGTAGGAGAGTGGGCTAACCAGTGAGACGTTGGCCACGATAAAGTAAGTGTTCCATGCGAGCCTCGATGGGGAATCAACTTCGATGTGGCTATTGCATCATCTTAGTTTCAGCACCTAAAATGAAATGAAGCTGTATACTGACTGAGCATCATAAGGCTTCCCGGTGAGCAATCCAACGCCAGAGATAGCCGCATACATATATTTCTTATCGTTTTGAACTGGAATATCAGCTTGGCGTCGATTTGCGAGTTGCCGTTCCTGTCGATGATACCGGTTTCACCCCCCACTCCTGGAACCACATGTCCAATCAACAAGCCAGCTGAATCAGTCAAGTCACCGCTGTATAAAAAGTTCAACATCACGCCGTCATACGTATAATAAAGAGTGTATTTACCTGATAGGACCAAGGCTGACGCGAGTGCCCAGTGGGCCGTCGATAAGGTGATTCTCTGTAAGATCCAAGGACCACGAGTATAGGTGTTCAGGGGGTTTGATATGCTTGGGACTGATAGGTACACTGGACACCAGACTGGAGCCCAAGAATGTAGTCGCAGCAGCAAGGGTGTGCGAAATAAAGCGCATGATGGATCGGTAGCGTACGGGGAGTCGTCTGGTGTCCTGGACTCATGACAGTTTGTAGTGAGTTCGAGCAGTGCTTAAAGCTATACGTGACTATGGCCTCGGTAGCCACTCATGCTGCCTACACGCGCCTCAAGCATTATCCTGTTATCCAACGTCATGTCAATCGTATGTCTACCAAAAAGGCATGCCTCAATGCAGGTCTCACTTTACTATTTGATTGGCATTTGAAGGTTGAGACTCGGATGCAAAACTTTTGGGGTACATTCTCATTACAACGCTGCTTACGATCAGTGTTCTTCAATGCGTCGGTTGTACCGCTCAGATTCATTCGGAGCCGAGGACAGGGTCTTATGTGAGTAGAGATGATCGGCGCTTATTTAGTCGGCTCCGATACTCAACTTATTGATAGCCACACCCTAATCCACTGTGTTTGAATTAAACAGTGCTACACCAACGCACCCGCTTCACGCTGCCACTACCCACAGGCTTTATTCCCTGCACACCTGCTTCGTGCCTTAGCCAGTATTTCATCGCGAGACGTATGCTGGCCGTCTACATGGTGTTGCCTCTGTAATACCATCACTCTTCCCTGGCGCATGATATACCCTGCGCGCATTTGCAGCGCCTAACTTAGCAGCCTCACCAGGTGCCTCGAGTCTCAACACTATCCGCTTCAGACCCTTAGTGGCGTCCCTTTGTGAGTAAACAATACTACGTAAGTTGCGAGGCCTCACTATGTCCGTCCTCCATCGAACCTGAACACAGGATCGCAGCGGCGATAAGGTCATTTAAATGGCTACAGCCTTACCATGGCTTCTTCACCACCCGAAAAGACCATGGCTGTTATGAAGGCTAGTCGATGTATATTGATGCTCGACTTCCATTCGTCACTGAAGTCTACAAGCCATGAGACAGCTTTGGTTACAGGATATTTACTCTGTTTTCTTCAAAAGTAAAGATAATTTATTTTGAACGGAGACCAGGCCGCATATATCGACATCGGGTGATAGAGAAAGAAATGACAAGAAAGAGAAAGCAAGGGACGCTAGTATTAATGCACTGTGTCCGTTAATCCTCATACGGGAGCAAGGCGAGATGAAAAGCTGTGTCACTCCAATGCGCTCAGTTACCGACCGTACTTCATTATTCAATCGCATATACTCTTCATTTGACATACACTGGCTCACAAAACTGATGCAGCATGCGTGTCAGTGCCGTAGACCAGCGGCATCTATCAGTGAAATTACACAA
>WSTJ01001762.1:0-10966 GCA_019623705.1 Ceratobasidium sp. 428 | reverse complement strand
GATTAGCAGACACCTTCTCCACACGACTAATCAACTAATCCCCGCCAGATTAGCAGGGTTCCTTTTTACTGATGCTACTCGATGCTCGACAAACAATCTCCTCCCTCTCTCGCCCTTACAGTAGGATCAACGCTGCTATTTCCCGCCAAGACTCCTCGAGGCCCAGCAGGCGTCAGACACCTCTTCAACCAACTCGCCGAATTAATTGGTGCCAAGATATATACTGGAATCTAATCGATACAACTGCTTGCGCTGTGGGCTATCCATGGCAACCAATCGATATTGTAAAACGACTTCGCCTAATTGACGCCGACACGTTCCAGTTTCTGCGTCCTCAGCAAATAAGTCAGTGGCGGGATCACTGGTTCCCAGATGAGCTACGATGGACGGAATCGCACCTGCAAGCTATTAAGGCTGAGGGGCGACCAGGAGTGACGACAGGCCGCTGCGGCATCTTTGTGAGTAATTCTTGTAGCTGTTGACATAGAACAATGTTTAACGGGTCGCGCAACAGCATGGTCGTCCAGACGTTGTCGAAATGCTTAAGAAGGGTCTCCTATCATTTCGGAAGACCGGTGTTAGCCTCAATCTCAAAGTTATACGTGGTTATATGATGGGGGTGATTCAACATTACATGCCTAAGGCCTTTTCACAGGTTGTTTGCTCTGGTCGACTTTTCCAGTGCTCTGAGCGTTTTGTACGGAAGTTCCTCCGGGAGGAGCTTGGCTGGTCCGTTCGGAAAGCAACTCGGGCTGCGCAAAAATACCCGTCAAATGTTCGTACCGTGCTCTTGACTGCGTTTCTTCGAATTCCCTGTGCTGTGCGAGATTACGTCGTCCCAGCGTCTTGCATTGTCAACGCCGACCAAACGCAAGTTGTCTATAGCTCCGGCGACTGCAAAACTTGGACCGCATCTGGGGAGCGACAGATCAATTCTCTGTGGAAAGGTAGAAAACTGAATTTCAGGGTCACAAAAATAGCCGGGATCATGGGACATCCACCCGAAATCCCAGATGGACTCAGACCCGGCACCTGAAAATCAGTTTGGACACACTGATTTTCAGGTAGCTGGGTTTATAAGGCTCACCTGAAATTTCCGACTTCAGGTGAGTTTGACCCAGATTTCGAAATATGGACCTGAAATCTGGGGGTTTGCCTTTCCACAGAGGATCAATGTGCTTGGCGCTGAGGAGAAACGAGCATCTACACTTATGGTTGGCGTGTCTTGCTCTGGGGCTCTGCTTCCTTTTCAAGCTATCTATGCTGGCAAGTCGGCGCGATCAGTCCCTGACTCAAACTCTCCAGGCTACTCGGACGCCCAAAAGCTCGGTTTTTTACTTAATTACTCAAATACTGGCACTTACTGGTCGACTCTTGAGACGATGCGTCACTGGGTTTCTGACATACTGGTTCCTTACCTCCATGCCCAGATTGAGCGCAACAACCTCCCGCCCAACCAACGATGTATCCTACAGCTGGACTGCTGGAGTGTGCATCGTTGTGCTCAGTTTCGTGCTTGGATGCGAGAGAACTACCCATGGATTATCTTCGATTATGTGCCGGGTGGTTGCACCGGGTTGTTTCAAGCCTGTGATGTCGGAATCCAACGGATTTTGAAACTTGCTATTCGTAATGCGGCACATGCTGACGTTGTCGTTGAGACTGTGAATGCGTTGCGATCGGGTATCGAACCTCAGTACGTGGTCAATGACCAGTCGCTCCCAACACTTCGTCGTCAAAGTCTGAATTGGATTGTTCAAGCATATCATGCTGTTAATCGACCAGAGCTTATTAAAAAGGTGTGCAAGTTCTTGATCTAGTCTACTTATTGTCCCACTAACGCATTTACCCAACAAACTTAGGTGTTTGCGCTGTGTGCAGTGCCCGAATCGCCTTTTAATCTATCCTACGAGAGCCTTGTTAGTGTGGAGGCTCGACAGGCTATAATGGAGGTTTTTAACTCCGATCCTGCTCTCTATCGAGAACTCACCTCAAACGCTCATCCGACATCGCCAACAGAGCCTGGTGAGGAGGAGATTGAGTCCCCAGTTGACGGAATTGAGGATGACGAAGACAGCCCTACCGTGGAGGAGGTTTGCGCGTTGATTTTGAACGCTCGGAGCGCTCAGGATACTACTCAGCCCCTCGCTACTACTGACGAGCTAGAAGGCGAAGGAGAGGACGATGAAGCACCGGTATCACCGACTATTCCGGTGATCACTTCTACTCGATCAGGTAGAACGACGCGATGATCTGTACGATATTCGGGTGCTCATTGGGTACCTTCTTAGGGCGGCGGGTTGAAAGTATTGTGTATCTCATTATATTACGACTCAAATTTTATATATATTTCATTTCGATATACCATATAAGGAATGTTTTGTCCCACTGCGTCCATGTGGGGGTCGGCAACCGCCTAGAAAACGTAAGCATCAGATCTCCAGCTTCGTGGCCACAACAACCACCCACAGGCACAGCCACTCAGAGGCGAACAATTGAAACATGGATACGCAGGCCTCACTTGCTTAGAATTTATAGAATAAGATCAATGAGAGCACACCTGAGTACAAACACTAAGAAATCTTGACCATAGGAGCTTCGCCCCGTTCGCAGTTGCCTTGAACAAAATCTAAAATCCCACTTCTGGGTCACCAAAACAGAATCACTCCCAACGTTCCATGTTCTGCGCGTCGCGGAGCACATATATGCTGTCTGTACGGTTATCGAGAAAGTGTGTCGGCCCATAAATCATTATCATTACTCCACCCACTGACCAATCAGATTTGATTATGTCATGGGAGTCTCAAGCGCATGTACTCCCCGTTTCCGTCGTTCATGGATTCTCTCTCTCTATGCCTCGCCATGACTATAATCCAAAGAGACATGGATCTACTGCTCGGAAAACACAGACTGCTACGCTCTCGGGGACATACCCTTGCATTTCCATTCAAGAGCGGGTTTGGTAACAGGACAGCCAATTTACAGGCAGTTTGGGGGGTGGATGAGGGATTTTGCCAGTTATGAAGTAGTTGACAAAGGAAAAGGAAACATACTAGACAATTATAACGTGTTTGGGGCAAATGAGGTGGACATACTGCTAGATGCGGACATGTTCCACCCTGACGAGATACTGAAATGCGCTCAGATTTAACACAAAAGCATTTGAGCGGCTCTAGATAACGCTCAAAAATTCTCATAATTAATTTGTACTCTCAATGTTGCGCGCACGCCAGGTCTCGCAGATTGAGGGGACATCAGCATCAAGAGAAGCGCTTAATAAGCCACGTGACCTGGATAGGGTCCTCATAGTGGGTTGCCGACCCCTAAGTCCATGCGCGGTGGGACAAGGGACATTAGGCCCGGTCAGAGTTGAGGGCTCCGAACGTTCCGAACTCTTCGAATGCTCCGAGCGCACCGAATGACTAAGCTATGAGCGCGGACAGCATTATGTAATTCAGCAGCTCTGCTATCTTTTTAACTGCCATAAAGGAAGGAGTAAGTATAGCTCCCACCAAAAAGTTACAGCTGGATGGTCCTGGCCCTTTCGAGCACTCTGGTGTAAATATAATCACAAAAATCGTATTCTGGGCCGTGCATTATAGTGGTCGCCGCGGGATTACGTGGTGCTGACCACGCTTCAAGCTTAGTCATTCCGAGCATTTGGAGCGTTTGGAGAGTTCGGAGCGTTCGGAGCGCCAACTCTGACCGGGCCTATTGGAAATTCGAAACGTCGCGTCGATCTCGGTTGGGACCGGGACCGACGTTGATCTCTTGCCGCTACAGTAGGGACCTGCATGGCGGCCCCGCAAGGCCGCGTGGTGAAATCCATGGAGATTACGTGATACCGGTGGCTGCCGTGGACAATTTGAAATCAACCACGCGGCGCGTGGCTCCGTTCAGTGCGGTCGTGGCGGTCCGTGGTAGACAATAGGTATGAGTCATAATGCTCTTTTAGGTACATCTAAATTGCTTCATAAATCGAATTTGAATATACTCAGTCTCTGTTGTCACCGAAGCTACTTGTCGAATATCTGGCGGCCAAAACTGCTTGTACCAGAACCCGAGCGTTGTGTCGAGGGTGATTAAAAGTCACTTAATCAGCTAAAAACGTCTTTTCAGAGTCGTCTGAAGTTGCTGAATACGGGCAGTAGCTATAACTGCTGCCATGAATTGATTCTAAATGAAACCCACCTACCGAGTGTAGTAAGGTAGCTCAGCGCGAAACGCGTCAAGTGTGGTGCCAAGTCCATCCTCACAGACCAAAATGACGAGAGATCACTGTAGCTTACCATCTAAGCGGGTCATTGTCGAGATGCGCTGGACCGAGTTACTTCGGTCTGTTGAAATCATGCTTGAGGACCGTTACTTAGGGCTCTAGGGATACAAATCAAAGGCTCAGCTTAAATGCATGCTAAAGGAGGTCGTAAGAATCGTATTTGGTCGTTGATTGCAGATTTATTCAGATTGCTCGTATACTTCTTAAAGACAGTGACACGCATCTCAATGAATACTACAGTTGCAGGTGGGCTCATTATATAAAAGTTGACGTATTCCGCCAACATTCGAGCTCTTGCCACAAATGTCATGGACAGGCGCATTTATGAGTCAGCACCGTGGTTAGACCCGGTATGACTAAACGGTGGGTGGTGCGGTGTGGTGGATTTCAAATACCACCACGAGGAATCCGCAGCCACACCACGCTGGCTCCGCGGAGTTTGCCACGGAACCACCGGAGCGCTGTGCTCCGTGCTGGTCCCTACGCTACAGTATCAGACACGTTACATCACGTGCACTGTTTCTGTACAAATTCGTAACTCGGCGCTTTTCCTAGTGCGTATGACAGCGTGGCTGTGTCACACCTCCCTCTGCTCTTGACTTAAACCAGGTTACTGCGCGGCCCGCTTGAGTCTATGGCAACATGAGTCCCTCGGTCAGCCAAGGCAAGGAACCAGCTATTGCTACATTCACCGCCGAATGATACCTATATTTTGTTCAGATCCACTGTGGCAGGTCAGACTACTTGCGGCCCTCCGCACCGGCGATGTTGCGAATATTCAGCCTTTCCTGAACGACATTAAACCTACCAAAAAGCACGGTCTGTCTGATGACACCACAGCAGCCGAGGAAACCGCTGGCATTCTTCTTCATTTTGCTATTCGAGGAGCTAGCTGTGCGTCGGCTTCGTACCGGCATGACTCTTCCTCTAACGACTCTAGCTACTAGATGAAACGATTGAACTCGTCCTTTCGAACAAACATGTTTCTCCCAACCTCGTACATCCACCTGGTTCTTCTTTCACCGGGATCCATCTTGCGTCCTCTCTCGGTCGAATGGACGTTCTCAAGCTGTTACTCGATCAGGATGGAGCAGACGACACTATTCTCGATGACCACGGTCAATCTGCACTGGAAGTTGCCAAGGACCAGCGAACTATGGACGTTATCCGAGGTGGGCTGATAATTTTTGACTACTCTGGCGTTAACATCGCATTGCAGAATCACAGGACGATTTTCGACGCCAGTATGCGGTCCTTTTATCCCAGTACATAGCCTCCCCAAACCAGACAACTCCCACTGCCGCCCCTGCTTCCACAGAGCTGTCAGCCATTCTCAGGTCTCCTCGCGTGAAGCTGCTTGATCTCTCTCTACTCGATCCCTCTTCGGGGACAACTCTACTACACGAGGCTGCTCGGCGTCGTGATCAGCCATTGGTGGAAGCTGCGGTGCACGCAGGCGCTGATGTGTTTGCTCGTGATCGTCGAGGTAAAGGAGTCCTTGACGGCGACAAGGATAAGGATGGAGAACGGATTCGAGCTTTTTTACGACAGTGTAAGTTGCATGCTCTGGTTGATACGTTTGTCCACTCAATCCTTGCACTAGATTTGAACCAAGACTCTAGCTTGGTCGGTTCGATCACTAATGATCCTCCATCTTACAAAGGCTATCTGGTAGGTTGCGCGAAGCTGGTTAGTTCAACCTAACATGTCTTGTAGTCCAAGTATGCCAACGTTGCGAAGGGTTACAACACTCGATGGTTTGTGCTCAAAGACGACATGCTATCGTATTACCGATCTCGGGACGATGAAGGACTTGCCATCCGAGGAGCAGTTTCCGTTCGCACGGCGAAAGTCAAGACCATCCCGGGTGACAAACTCCGCTTTGAGGTCCATGCTCATGCCCCCTCTGCCCAATCCTCTCAATCCACATTAACATCCACCGGCCAGAAATGGTACATGAAGGCAAATCACCCCGGCGAAGTTGCGCGCTGGACGCAGGTCCTGAACCGCAGCGTCGAATTCTATCAACTGAAAGATCGTTCGAACCTTCCACCACCCAGCTCTGATGGGGAATCCGTCAAGAGCAACCGCGACAGCTCCCGGCGTAGCAAGAGTATCCGTTCAAGCGTAGACATGCTCCGAGGCTGGAGTGGACGATCAACCCATAGCGGCAATCACTCTCGAGCAGACGTTGGCCCAACAAAGGCCGGGTCTATTGCTTCTCACGCACAACCCGAAGATGCCTCCAAGAATCCAGACGACGATGCACACTCGCATTCATCCTCCGAAAGCGACACATCCCAATTGCCGTACACCGACGAATTCCCCCTCCAGCTTCACACGCTGCAAATGGAGATCGACCTAGCAAAACAGCTACTTGGCGAACTTGCTCTTCACCCCAACGTCCCTCCGAGGTTCATAGAAGTGAAATCAGCTCTTGAGCGTGGTATGCTCAACATCCAAGGTTCGGTGGATCAATATAGCACTATGGCTCGCGAACGTGAGAGCTGGTACGCGAATAGAGTTCAAGAAGAAGCCGACGCCCGCAGAATGTGGGAGGAGAACGTTGTAACTCTCGCCAACCAAAGCGAGCAAGTAGAGCGCGAGCTGGTACGCAGTGTTATGATCAACAAAGGTCAAAGGCGGGCCCTGAAGAGTCTTCTCGAATCCGGTCTGAACGAAGATGCCACTACGCCCCGAGCGACCACAGACTCGGCACCCCCAGCCGCGAAATCCGCCGCAGCAGGCCCTTTAATTTTGGCATCACCAGCGGCCGCGCTTGAACGACCAAACGCTCCTACCCAGATTACTCTCCCTGACCTCGCCCAGTCACCAGTCCGGTCACCTCTCGCCCAAAAGTTGACCGGGCTTGGAGACGACGAGATTCTCGGGGACGACGGCTCAGATACTGACGAATTCTTCGATGCAATCGAGAGCGGCGTAATCTCCAACGTGCCCTCGGCAATTCGGCCTCAACCAGATACTCCCCTTCCTGCAAGCTTAGACGTCGAGTTGTATTGCGGATACAAGAACCTTCGAGACCGACTGCCCATCGGTAGCGATAACCGGCCGCCAGTCAGCCTGTGGGCGGTCTTGAAGGGGAGCATCGGTAAAGACTTGACGAAGATCAGCTTTCCCGTCTTTTTCAACGAGCCAACTAGCATGCTTCAACGGATGGCCGAAGATATGGAGTTTTCGGAATGTCGTGAGTAGTGTACTCTCCGCCCCGTTGTCATCTAACCAACACCCCCCAAGTCGACGCTGCGGCTCACGAAAAGGATGCTCACAAACGCATCGCGTATGTCGCGGCCTTTGCGATGTCCAACTACTCTAGCACGATTGGACGCATTGCCAAGCCATTCAACCCGATGCTGGTGCGTATATATCACGTCTGCCGAACGCAGATATTGACCAGCATTAGGGAGAGACTTTTGAATACTGCCGTCTGGACAAGCAATACCGTTACGTTTCAGAGCAAGTGAGCCACCATCCTCCGATGTCGGCTTGCTGGGCGGAATCTCCCCAATGGAACTATTATGGAGAGGTGGGCCAAAAGCTTGGCCCCTGAACCCAACTGGACTGAAAGGTGAATAGGTTGACGCCAAGAACAAATTTATGGGCAAGTCATTCGAGATCCGGCCCACCGGTGTGGCGCATGCGGACATCAAGTTGCCTGCCGAATGGGCGCCTCAATATCCTCCTGCACAGGGCGAGGCTGAACGTGGCCAGAAGAAGGTTGTTGAGCATTATAGCTGGAAGAAGGTTACTACCAACGTCTCCGGCTTCATCGTCGGACAGCCCACCATCGATCACTACGGCGATATGAAAGTAAGTCCGGAATAACTGATTAGCTCCTAACTTATAATAGTGCTTCAGGTTGTCAACCACCGCACGGGCGATACATGTCTCCTAACATTCAAACCTAGAGGATGGAGGGCCAAGGACTCGTTTGAGATCAAGGGCACTATTCAGGATGCAGCTGGACAAGTCACATGGGAGATTGCAGGACGATGGAACAGCCAGCTCCTCGCACGTCGCGCCGGATCCGACGTCGGTGACTTGCTACCCGATGCTCAAGTTTCCGCGAACCAGCTTTCCGCAAACCAATACATGATGCTATGGAAGAACACCGAGAAACCGACGGCACCTTTCAACCTCACACCATTCGCGATCACCCTAAACGACTGCCCTGCCGATACACTCCTGCCTTATCTCCCACCCACAGACTGCCGAATCCGACCAGACCAACGTGCATTTGAGATGGGGCGATACGAGCGAGCAAATGAGCTGAAATCCACTCAGGAAGACTTCCAGCGTGCAACAAGGCGGAAGCGTGAGCTCGGCGAACTCCCGCCTCACAAGCCGCGCTGGTTCTCTGAAGCCGTGGACGAAGACTCGGGCGAGCGTGTATGGGCGCCGGTCAAGCGAGGCGAACGCATCGAGTATTGGGCAGAGCGAGAACGGGTATTCAAGCTGGGAGGCAAGGATCATGCGCAGTGGGAGTCGGTTGACGAGATCTTCATTCAGGAGGAATAATTAATCAGGGCTGGATTGATGAGATGAAACAACTAATGTACATGCGCTTGTTTGGTAGTCCTTATATAGAGCTTTGGATCCCTGAGTTGGTGACCGTAAGCGCTGCGGCCATGAGCACCTCTTCGTTCGCGAATTCGATCACCACCTCGACCTTGCCTACTCAAAGCAGCACATTCTGGATCGTTGACACCACTTCTGTATCGGACACTTTTACCATCACCACACAATTCACACTATATGTTCCTCTCTACACGACCTCGACAACCCCGACGCCGACACCAAGTGCCGCGGCCACCCCCAGCAAGGGAGCCGCTCCCACTATAAGGTCACAAACAGCGATCATCATTGGGACTATCGTCGGCTGCGCCGTTCTAGCAGCTATCGCCGTGATTTTCTATTTTGTCTATCGCGTGAAACACGCCCGGCCGCAATTCAGACTTCACCAGAACGACAGTTCCAAAGCATTGGACTCATCTCAAAATTCTGCGCACGCTCTGCTTGATTTAGCGGCCGAACCTACTCCCCATCCTTCGAACATTGAGCCTTGGGTTGCACCTACTGCTGTGCGGAGGCCCGGGAAAATTCGACCGAGGGATGAACCAACTGAACATGAAGAAATGACGAACGAGGCACCAGGGGATCAGCCACCCACCCCTGCCGTTGAACCTTTGCAAACCGCCCCACTTTCAAGCCACCACGGTGCGTTCTCCCCGATTTCAGGCAGAATGTCAACGTACTAACAAAACTTGACACCAGATTCAGACATAACCCCACTAAGAGCCAGTGCTGGACGAACACTACAACTCGTTCAGCATGACAACGTCGCCTCCACCTCCACCTTGACGCCACACAACCCCAAGTCTATGCAGTTACCAGCGGCTCAGCCTCGTCGTCGACGGACCCAGCGAGATCCTTCTCCTCCACGATTAGAAGAAGATGCGGGAGTGTCATTAATGCGCGCTGGCGACGAGGTACCCAGCCCCCTCGCCGATGAACCTCCGTCCTATAACTTTGCCTCTGGATCGAGATCGTGATGTTCCCCTGGCGACTTGGCAAATCCTTTTTTCCTTTTTCAACTTTTGTCGGGCGACTCGAGTTTGCAAGCTGTCTATGCTTGTAATATCTTATCCAACTCCAATTATCAGAATTAATCCAGTGCATTTGACCCAGATACAAGCCCCTACTTTGTTTCATGTGTACTGATTTCAAGACGTACCCCAAAGCAAAAAAGCATACAAATCAGGAAAGCACGACCGTCTATAAGCACCCGACCCCGACACCAAGAGCATAGATCACGACCCAACAAGCGCAATCCGCATCCTAGCCAACCTAGCCGCCAAACCATCGCCCGTAGGCGGTGGAGACGAAGGCTCGGGGGCGACAGGGCTCGTACCCTCACTCTTGGACGCCTCGCGACGCATCTTGCTCCGCCTCGACGCGCTCCAGTCAAAGCTCCCAGGCATAGGCGGACCTGAATCCTCGTCCGAGTCACTCTCGTCGCTATCCGCCTCTGGAGGCCCGGCGGGTGTCATTTCATGGTCGTCTTCGGCGCTCATGACTCGTCGTGGGGCTGGTGGACTCGCCAAGTGAGCCATGACTTGGTCCGTGTGGGAAGCGACTTTGCGGAGTGGGGGAGCTGGGTGAGTGAGGGTGTTGCTGTCTTCCGAGGGATCTAACCATCCGCCTGATTCAGTGCTCATGACAGTGTCGAGCGGGACGGCGAGGCTGACGCTGCGCGAGGGCATGTTGGGGCGGGACCGTGGGCTGGCAGTGGGCGAGAGGCTAGCGATACGATTCGCGGCGACAACGGCGTTGATCGCGTAGCGCCATCGTTGGCGTGGAGTGTACTTGGTCCTTAAACCAGCGCTAATATCGATATCTGGAACGGACGAACTCCTCTTGGTGAGCCACTATTCGCTGGATTAGTCACGTCCCACGCCATTCTATTAAATGAGCGCCTACCGGGTGCTTGAGCGCCTCTGCGGCGGTGGGGCGGGTATTGGGATCCGGGTTGAGAAGGAATTTGATAAAGTCCTTGGCTAGGGCGGGGTCATGCTGGTTTCCAAGGAAAAAATGAAGAGCATACCTGATTGGGAGATGTGGGACCAGAAGGAGTGGTGAAAGTCGATGCGAGCACGCATTGTTTCTTCAACG
>WSTJ01001761.1:0-10976 GCA_019623705.1 Ceratobasidium sp. 428 | reverse complement strand
CTTTTGTATTTGTTTCTGTACAGACAACAATGCCTACGTTGATCACGTGGGTCAACCATTTTGCTGGCGAGTGTAGTTCAAAATAAAAGTCCAGCTTATTCTGTTTTAACCACTCAGCCATTGCCTCTCACTTCGCCTGTTCATCCCAATGCTTGATTTCCCAACGAATTGGTTCCCCCATCCGTTACACACTTGGATTCACCTTGATACTATCAAAAATCGACGCGCATTCCAATTGGCACGGGACGGCCGGGTCAAATGGGTATGGATTCCGACATCATGCAATGTGTTCTGGGTTGGATCAAGGTGGTTAAAGTAGAAGCCGGGAAAGGTGTGGGCTTACGAAGGTGCGCCGAGCGGGCGGCAGAAACGCGAGGAGGAGCAGTGCTTTATAGAGGAGATGGTGATGTAGGAGGAGTATGGTATGGGTACGCTCATAAACCTGGGTGAAGGCGTAGGCAAGATGGGACGAACTTTGCTTGGAGAGATGCCGGAGGGTTGAGAAGGCTATAGAGTAGGAAGTTTGACCTGGGAAGGAGCAGAAGCAAGCTGGCGTCAGGATAGATCTGGTCTGGGGTGGAGTCGGAGACTCTAAGCTTGGGGGTACGGAACTGGGTACCTATGTTTATAATCGAAGATTTGTTGTCGAATCGAGGCTTTTCCTTACGCATCGACATCCAGTGACAAGAGGAAAGAAAAGAGAAAAGAGAACAGCCGGTGTAGAGGAGGAAAAGCCCGAAAAGCAAACGCATACAGCCGGCAATACTTTGTTAAATTTCAATGCGGTTCGCGGTGATCCCAGTCAAACATCATATCTGCTTCTTACTCAGGTTACATACATCTCATCCGTGTACCAGTGCCAAAATTACTGTTTAATGTCCTATATGTATATAAGGTACCCATCGCGCAAATTCTTCAACCCCGATCTCATCGCGCAAACGCGCCGTTGCTCTGTGCAGCGCCTTTGCCGCTTTCCGACTGTCCGGTGTGTGATCCTCCAGTAGACACTTGTACACTTCTCCAGCGACGAGAGGGGCATCTGTATCACTAATAGACCACATCGTCGCAATCACGCTTGGATAGCCTGCCATCAACAGTCCTGCCGCCAAATGTACTGCTTCATCGGGTAGCGCCGAGTCTCCTGTAGCCGTCTGGCAGGCGGAAAGGAATGCTAGCTGGGCATTTTCAAACGGGGTTCGATAGATCGCGGCAAGATTTAGATCTTCGTCGTGCAGGTGTAGCGCGCTCTTTAGTGGATCGCCGGGATCTTGGGAGGCGTGGCAGGCGAAGTGTACCCAACTGTGATCTGCCATAGCTTGTAGCACAGTATTTGCCAATGCTTCTTTCTCGTACAACCGGGTAACCGGAAGTCCTTCGCAATGCCTTTCGACCTGGTCTAATTCGGCCGTTGTGCCAGGCAGAGCGCTTAGACCGCGAATTGACGACTCGTGACCAACGGCCAAGATGCCAGAAAAAGTTGAAGGAGCTGGAGTGGGCTTTTGTAAGGAGATCAAGTTGGGAGCATACGACGAGATTGCGAGATTGGAGAGTATGGTTCCGGGGTTGTCATAATCTCCTGCGGCGTGAATAGGCAGAAACGAGAGGGGACCGGTAACACACCACGTAATATGTGGCAGCTCCTCAACAGGGAGAACTTGCTGTAAATGCATCTCATGTGAGTGATTGAGAACCAATTACATGCTGAAGGAGTACTTACGGCAATTTCTAGATGAGCAAGCACAGGCCTCACGATGGTATGCCACAGTATGGATAACAGGTTTTTAAACGAACCTTGGAACTGGCGTTCGGCCTTCTTGATTCCGCGCTGGAGATGCCTTGCGTGAAGACAGTTCGTTAGTTGGCTGCGTGCCATTTCCGCCCTCTCGTAGGTAAGATCACCGAGTAGAACATGGGAGGCGCTTTGGGTGCCAGCTTGAATGACCAGTGCATCGCAGCGCTGATTATCGACGTTCAAAACGACGACCATTCCTTCCCGCATACATCCGACGAGCTTCGACAATTTTGAGTGACGAAGAAAATCTTCAAAACCAGGGAGCAGCCGAATAGAGTCTATAAGCTCCTCTCGTCTTTCGGCCCAGCGACGATGCTTCTGAGCGGTTTCGTGTAGTGATAGCCCATTATTCGCGATACTTGGCTTCGTTGGTTCGGGAATAGATGCAGACTCTAGTTGAAATGAGATCTTTTGTAGCTCCTCGGCCAATTCTGGGTGAGCGGAGCGTAGCTCGTCAAGCGGCGTTCGCAATTGTAACAGCTGGTTCCAAACGAAACACCGGCCTTGTTCAAGCCATTCTACTGCAAGATCATAGTGTCCTGCCGTTATAGCCGCTGCGGCTGCTTCGGTAATAAGGTGCTGAATCTCGGGTGTGATGGACTCGTACCGGCGGGGAACAGGAGCACCAAGTGAGATAATGTGGGGCAGGAGTTCCATACACTGAGTGTAAGCCTCGAGTGCTGGCAGTTTCAGTGCCTTTGAGATTCGAGCCCATTCGCCGGACGCAGAAAATCGAGCAGAAGGGTTCCCGCTAATCAATAGAGCGGCTTGTCTCATTGAGTGCAGCGAGTTTTTTGCATCCTGTAGCAAATGTGAGCGCTGATACAAATGCCAAAGTGCATGGCCAAAGCCCGCTAAGAACTCTGTTTTCATCGTGTAGCTATCTGGAGTCAGGGAAACCGCCTGTTCAAGATAGCGATTTGCTTGGCTGATGTCTGCTGGCAAGTTGAACTTCTCGAAGCGCAAGCAATATGCACAACCGAGTTTGTACAAGTAAACGGCCTTGTTTGCATGGTCGCGCGGCGTAAGCGAAGAAGCCTGTTCAAAACAGTCGATTGCGGTATTGATGTGCTCATGCTCGCCAAGATGTACGAATTGCGACTGATATGCGTTGCCCAAGTTAAGCAAATATCCGGATTTCTCTGGATGACCGTCGGGAGCAAGTGAGACCGCCCGATTGAAGTTGTCGAGCCCCTTGTTAATATGCTCGGGTATACCCGATCGTTGGAATAGTAGCCAGTATGCGTTGCCGAGGTGGTTCGAATACATAGGTTTTCGTACATGGCCATCTGGGGTAAGCGAAACAGCTTGATCGAAGCAATTGATCGCCTTGTCGATGTGATCTCGTACGCCGAGACGTACGAATAGTGACTGATGCGAGTTACCGAGGCTGTTCAGATAGTCAGGCCTGTCTTGGTGGTTGTCCGAAACGAGTAAAATTGCTTCTTCAAAATAGCTGGTAGCTTTGTCAAGGTCTTCTTGCACGCCCAGACGCTGAAACAGTATCCAATATGCATTACCAAGATTGTTCAAGAGCCCAGGCTTATCCAAATGGCCGTCTGGGGTGAGTGATATCGCCCGCTCAAAGCAGTCAAGTGCCTGACTGACTTGTTCTTGTAGACCCTGGCTCTGGAAAAGTAATAGGTATGCGACCCCCAGACTGCTTTGGTGATTGGCCATGTTCGGGTGATCATCGGTGGTAAGCGAGATCGCCTTCTTGAGGCAGCCGAGAGCCTTATCAATATGCTCCTGCACGCCTAGTTGCTCAAACGTTATCCAATGCGTATCGCCAAGGTCACTCAGATATCCAGGCAGCGCTGGATGACCGACTGGTGTAAGAGTGACCGACTGTTCCATGCAGTCAAGAGCTTTGTTGATGTGTTCGTGTGCTCCTAGACGCTGAAACATGAGCCGATGCGCTCTTCCAAGGTTATGCAAATATCCAGCCTTGGCGGGATAGCCGTCCGGCGTGAGTGATACAGCCTGATCAATATAGCTAAGCGCCTGGAGTATAAGGTCTTGTTCTCCTAGATGTTTGAATAGCGCCATGTATGCGTTTCCGAGGCTGTTGAGGAATTCGGGCTTCTCTGGATGACCATCTGGGGTGAGGGATACTGCCTTTTCGAGATAGCCAACCGACTTGTCAAGATGCTCTCGTACGCCGAGTCGTGTATAAAACGCCTGATACGAAGTGCCAAGGCTGTTCAGATATGCGGGCAAGCTAGGATGGTGATCCGGGATGAGTGAGATTGCCTGCTCGATGTAGCCGATAGATTGTTCGATATGCTTTTGTACGGCCTGACACTGAAAAAGATGTCTGTATGCGAGCCCAAGATTGCGCAAGCATATAGGTTTGTCCGAGTGACCGGTTGGAGTAAGTGCGATAGCTTGTTCAAAGTAGGTAATCGCCTTGTCGATATGTCCTTGCCCGCCCTGCCGCTGGAACAACGTCTGATGTACCAGGCCAAGGCTATTTAGATAATTGTGCCTGTCAGGATGACCACTCGGGGTGAGCGATACTGCTTGTTCGATGTAGGTGGTTGCCTTGTGAATAGCCTCCTGTACGCCTAGACGCTGGAAAGTCAAGTTATACGCGCCGCCAAGACTGTTGAGACGCCCCGCTTTCGCTGGGTGGTTCTCCGGGGTGAGTGAGACCGCCCGGTCAAAACAGCCGATGGCCTTTTCAATGTGTTCTTTTTCACCTAGACGAGTGAACAGTGATTCGTAAACGTTTCCAAGGTTGCTCAGGTACCCAGGCTTCTCGGGATGATTTTCCGGAGTGAGCGAGACCACTTGTTCCATGCAGCCGAGCGCCTTGCTGATATATTTTACTTCGCCCGTACGCTGAAATAACGTCCAATATGCACCACCAAGATTGTTTATGAACCCAAGCCTGGCCGGTTGGCCGCCTGGTATAAGTGCCACCGCCCGCTCAAGGTAGCCAACCGATTTTTCGAGAAATTTGGGTTCGCCGTGACGCTTGAACTGGATTTGGTACGCACTTTCGAGGTTGCTCAAATAGCCAACCTTGGCCGGGTTACTGTCTGGAGCGAGTGAAACCGCTTGCTCGAGGTATCCAACGGCCTTGGAGAAGTCTTCCTGCGTCCTTAGCTTCTGAGATCGCATCCAGTACGCGTTGGCAAGATGGCTCAGAAGCTCGGGTTTGTCCCGATGACTGTCTGGCATGAACAGAACTGCTTGTTCGTTAATAGCATTGCTAGTTGTATGAGGGTGCGACTAGACCGGAGATCGGTATCAAAACTGTGGCGTTATTATCTTCAATAGTACAGCAATGGCAGAGAAACTCACGGAGGTTGCATCAGATTCAACGTCATTTCGTATGGGAGAGGCCATAGCTCGGTTCGATCGTTGCCTACACTTGGTACGGCGGGGCGGTATGTATGATTACTACTTAGAGCCTTGGAGCCTGGTGATTTTGTATCACGAGATGGCAGTACAGATCAAAAGCTGTGTACCAGCTCTAATGAACCCATCGGGCATCGGTCTATCCGCGTATTGGGTGGTCGGATGCCATTGATGGTCTCTGTAGGTATTCGTGCGCTGCTCTACGCCGCGCATTCGGGCTGAAGCCAGCCGAGCTCGGTGCTTATGACGTCACATAAACTAAGTAGGACAAGCGCGCTTGCTGGATCACGTGAGACTGTCAACTCGGTCGTCGTTTGAAATTGGACCGCTTGATATTCTGGATCTCGCTACCACACTCAATTGACATTCCGCTCCATGGGGATCCGCTCGAGACGACGCCTACGTCCCTAGTTTCACCCGCCTCAAGCTAGACTCTCAACTGCATCAAAACCACGAATTGCCCTTGCGAGATACCACCTTCGACGTAGCACACAAGCCGCCCATGGATAAACTACTGAGGCTGGATGTAGTGATACGGACTCGCGCTTGACATGCAATATAAGAGCTGGAACTTGAGCAAGAACTGGGACTAGAGTCATGTTGTTTGTTCAGTCGTTGAAAAGAACGGATGTTGTTGAGCACGGATGGTGGTAAGCGGATTATGTTTTTTTCTTTGTCGAAAAATCCTTTTCTATGGTAGACACACGCCTATATCAACGCAAACTCAAACCTCTTTTACACACCCATCGATTCAGACGTAAACCCACCAGCCAGGTTCGTTCGTGGTCCCCGGCGCCGGGCACGTTTTGCATTCCGTCCCTTTGGTCAATGCGAGCGAGCGTGTGTTGTGGGAAATAGTACATCAAGTCGTTATTAGAAAGGTTCAAAGATGCCGATCTACGTAATTGTAGCCAATTCTCTTATCACAGAGCTCAAAAGCGTTCGCTGCCCGCCAATTAAGACTAAAGATACACTCAAGTCTATACATGCGCCCCTCCAACGCCAACAGCAGACCTCTTTTGCTTGGCGCCTCCTTCGAACATCCCGACGAGGCATCCCTCCGAATGTGGAACAGCTCTCCCCAAATATCACTCGAGGCCCCCCGAACAACTCATGACGGTTTCTCGCCAACTGACGCGCAAACTTGTTCAAACCCTCTCTGTACGTAGTATTAAGTACCATAGAACCAGACGAAATTAAATTGAGGCTTAAAAGACGTTACGAGCGTTTCCTGAAACATGTCCCCATAACTAATGCAAAGCCCCGCTGTTGAATATAGGATTACGTTTTGTTTGAGAATGCACTATCGGCCACTAGCCCACCATCATAAGTGGAAGATTACATAAGCATGTGATGTGGCAAGTGGCTAGCGATCCAATCATAATGAGGAAAAAAAACCAGTTGACGTCCCACTCGTAAAGGAAGGCAAAATTTCGGAGTATATTTGGGGATTATTTGACCCGCTCGGGCGCACACAGCGGGGAGCGAGTATGAAGAAAACTATTCAGTTCAAGTAGTGTAACTTTGGGTAAATCTGAGATTTACGCCTACTTAACGTTGCGATCCTATAGTATCCTTCGATGAGGTACTTCTATTGCCATTTGCGTCTTCCAGGGCTGTACAAACTCGGGAAGAAGATGGTGTATGCACCCGAGTCTTCAAGATGGAGCGAATCCAGCTCGCCCTGGTCCGACTCATAAATCTTCTGAGATGAACTTCAGTTCAACTTTATTTATTTATTTATTCCGGTTTATTGTCAATGCAACCCGCTGGGCTATGTATGACATTTATACTACGTGCGTTGAAAGGAGGGTGGCTAAGCGCAGCCACTCTGCCCCACTCGTCAGCCCCTCCGCCGCTCAACCACCGCGCCCCGAGCAATGCCCCCATGGACGAGCCTACGCTCCCCCAGGGTCCGGCCACTCCCGACCGTTTTAGAGCCCCAAGGCGTCCCTCAAGCACAACTGGATCACCCACTTCAGTTCAACTTGGTGATACTGGACTGTAACTGACCCTAGGAAGAGAGAGAAAGAAATTAAAGATTGCGAGGCGTGTAGCTGTTGCCTGGCACCTTAAACCAGTATTTTCAAGTGCAAGTAATTCAGACGCCGAAAAGCCAGATGTGGCGGGGAGCTCATCACCACTATAAGTATAGGTAGGGCCACTGAATGATAATCTGCTATTTGAACAATAACTATCCTAATACAATCAAAGTATAGTCCTTAGGATATATTGAAGAGGCATCACTTGAGTCCTGGCAAGAGGGGGATACCTCGGAAGTTACTGGCGAATGCATTTACTAATGCTTGTGAGAGCACTTGGACATGTAACTTGTTGAAAGTTAACCTGTCACCCGCGAAATTTTAGATCTAAATAGAACCAAGGATTTTCAAAAAGTTACTTACGGATGGGTTATCTGCCCCACCGAACCAGCCGAAGCGCCACTGACAACCAGCCTGTAAAGCGGAAGGAAGCTGCGAACATTCGGCCGCGCTTGTGTTGCACATTACTTAGCCACTGTGATGCGTGAATCTTAAGTTGTGATGTTACTTACCTTGAGACACCTCCATATTGAGCACCCCACCCGGTAGACGGGGCTCCGTATTGAGTGGCGCAACCCTGACCAAATATACTAGCGGGTCGACCATCACCAACTGAAACTCGCATAATGAAGCAAACAACTACGCTTACCCAACACCTCCGCCAGGGATCATCAAATCGAAGTGGTTCTACAATACCAAAATAGAGTAAGCTCTAGTGACGGCTATATACCAGACTAGACCTACGTTTCCCAGATCTCCACCAGTGTTCGTTGCTTGGACAACCAGCTTCTTTCCGGAAACGGGTCCACTGGTAAACCTGTTTTTGAAAAATCATCAGACCTATCCCTCCGTGTTACATCTAGTTTACTATCTTACGTTAACTCGTAGCACTGGCAGCACCAAGACGACTCACTCCCGCCTTGGATGTTGACTGCAGCAAATCCGTAGGAGAGACTATCGCTCACTACGAAAGGTGACTGTCGCGTATTGTCTTAGTTTGCAGCGATACTGAAAAAATCGTCAAAACGTCTTACATGGTTGGCACAGGCATAGGCGCCTCCTCCATTGCAGCCAGACTGAACATTGTTGTCGGATAGCGGATTGTTATTGACGTCACAGCTCTGAACGGGAGCGGTCACGCTAGCTTTGCCACTCCAGCCACAGCTTTCCTTGCAGCAGTCCCTGGGTGAATGGCGTGTTAGACAGATTATCCAGAAAATATTATGGAATAACAAACCAGTAGCGAGTGGTCACTCCTGAACTTGACTGAGTGTGGGCCACACCAAAAAGGGCGACAAGAGTAAGGATTGAAAGACGCAACATGCTCGTAGTAGTAACTCTAAGTCGAGTGATGTCGAAAGGAAGATGGATAGGCCTACCTTTTATACCCCCCTCAGAAACTTATTTGGTATCCTACATCAAATCCCAACGGACCAAAAACAACAGCTATCATTGCGCAGCGCATCACCCGGCTGCCGCTCAGAATGTGCCGCGGCAACGCGGAGAAACTTGGAATATGAGGGAAGCAAATTCGAACCTGCCTAGTTTTACGAAATGATGACTTCTGAAGATTTCCTCGACGAAAACGAGGTGTATGCGCGGTTATATCGGTACTCATACGGGATAGACGTAAGGAGTCTTCATGACCGACGACGCCGTTCCATATCATATATGAAGGGCTAGTCGCTCCACGCCAATAAATGATAGTCATAATATGAAGACTGACGTAAATCGAGTGGCAAGCTTGACGCCCAGGTATATCCATGACCGAGATATGATAACGGTCCTTATTTTATTCAGGCGAATCAATCATGAACTGCCAGTTTGTAATTGATAAGCATGGTGTCGTATGTACAATTTCATATAACAGATTACGAGTTCCACTAAGGAACCTTTACCGACGGGTGCATCCGGTAATGCTCGTGAGCTGGCTTGGGCAGGCAACCTGTTGGAAGTTAACCTACAGAACACGCCAATTTGTAAGCTTAGGAATTGTATGCGTAGATGAATGAAAAAGCGCGTACACTTGGGTTATCTGCACCCTTGAACCAGTCGAAGCGCCAGTAGCATCCGCTCCGGAGTGCAGCGGGAAGTTGATCGCATTGCGCTCGGCTAAAATATCCAAAGTCAGGGAGTAATGATTCGGTCGTTTTGAGGTACGTACCTGGAGACGCCTCCATATTGTGCGCCCCATCCACTCGTGTTGCCGTATTGAGCAGCGCAACCCTTGGTAAAGATTCTAAGCAATACAAATTAGCGTGTAAATGAGGCGAGCTAAAATGGCCTAGACCTACCCCATGCCGCCACCGGGGATCATGAGATCAAAGTGGTTCTAAATTATCCGGAAACATCAGTTATGCATGCAAAATGTCGATCGCCCTAAAAATGACGTACGTTGCCGAGATCGCCACCGGTATTGGTCACCTGGACGATCATTTTTTTGCCAGAAACTGGACCGCTCGTGAACCTAAGTTAGCCACTGCTCAGTTAACAAAATCAAAACACCAGTTGATACGAAAAGGGACGCACGTGAGTTGGTAGCACTGGCAGCACCAGCTTGATTCACTTCCTCCTTGGAGCTTGGCAGCAGCAAAACCGTATGCGAGGCTATCGTTCACGGCGAATGGCGACTAGAAAATCCATACGTTAGCATATGAATTAAGTTATAGCCTTGAGAAAAGGCACGGACGTGGTTAGCGCAAGCAAAAGCCCCTCCCCCGTTGCACGACGATTGGGCGTTGAAGTCCGAGAGCGGGTTGTTGTTTTTGTCGCAGGACTTGACAGGGCCGGAGACGCTTGCTTTGCCAGACCAGCCGCAGCTTTCTTTGCAGCAGTCCCTATAAACGAGCAGGGCAAACCGTAAGACTTTCATAAGGTCGATTTTTTTTTTAAAAAAAAACTAACCAGTAGCGAGTCGTCACACCCGATCCAGACTGAGCCTGAACGTTGGCTAGACCAGCGAGGAGGGCAACTAGGGAGATGTTTTTGAACGAGAACATTGTTGAGGAGAGGTCAGAAGATTGTGAGACTTGTTGAGGTCGAATTGGAGGTGGAGAAAAGTTGGTGAATATCAAGCGGATTTTATACAACACTTACCTCCGCATTATCCACAGCGTGCCTCGCTAGCAACGTATTGGAGCCAAAGCGGCGCATCAAGGGCGCTCTAACCGATCAGGGTGTTGAGACAGGTTGACCATCGGAGCGAGTCAGCTGGGGGCTCTAGACTGGTTTGGAGAAGCACCACAAGCTGGAGCCGAGTATCTTCGGAAAAATTGATGTGCGTCGAAGTGGGCTCGTTAGCATCTCGAAGTCAGTTGCTCGCATCGAACTGGGTCCAGCTGTATGCCGAGGTGGGTAAACTGGTCGGATAGGTTATACAGCCGGATGTCTGTGAATCTTTTGAACCGTCGCGAGAACTTTGGAGTGCCCCTCGCTGCGTGTATGTGTGGGTACACCTAGGAGCGGTCGGATTATTATCGCCGAGATGTGCCCTCGGGTAGAGTGTTGAGACAGCCTCCGAGGGTTCCTTCAGTTTTGAGGCTGAGGTCATATGTCACCTTAATTCCCCGCGTCGGGCTAAACGTTGATCGCCCTGCGTGTCTGAGTTATTCTAGTCATGATGTTGATTGCGGAGAGCGGATCATCTAAATACAGAGTCAAGTCTTTCCCGGAGCTTGGGCAGAATTCACTAGACGGGAATGAGACTAGTCGGTCAAATAAGCTCAGGTCGCAGTCACTGCCACTTACGATGGTTGGCTGTAGTTTAAGTCACACGT
>WSTJ01001760.1:0-10988 GCA_019623705.1 Ceratobasidium sp. 428 | reverse complement strand
AAATCGAAGGACGATGGTTCAGGACGCAGTATACTCCACTCAGGAAAGAGTGGGATGGGAATGAAGCCGCTGGTGCCAAGGATGACGGATTGCTTCCGGAGGGCGAGAGGGAGGTTGTAGGTGTTGTTGGGGCTTCCATGGTAGGTTACGTGTTTCGCGTGCGGGTTACGCTCGCTAACGCGACAGACAGGATATCACCGACCGGTAAGTCGTTTACAACGCATACCGATTGGAAACAGGTTCCAACTAGGAGAACAGGAAACTGGCCGAAGTGCGATTACGCGAGTCGTTTGCGGAACGGTCTCGGCTATTAGCGTCTGAAACGGCTGCCAAAGAGGCGAGCAGGCTCAAGTCTCAATTCTTGGCCAACATGTCTCACGAAATTCGGTATGCTCTTCCGTCGTTCCCACTACCCATCTTTCTAAACAGTTTCGTGACCAGGACGCCAATTGCGGGAGTAATAGGGCTCTCCGAACTATTATGCGACACATCTTTGAATCCAGAGCAACGAGGAATTGCGGAGAACATTCAGCGATCGGCCGATGCGCTCTTGACGTATGTTTGAACTTCCTAGCGTTTTGACATCGTAGTAACCAATCCGGCTCCGAAGCGTAATCAACGATATTCTTGACTTCTCTAGTGGGTGGCAGGCCCCGCTCCACGATTTAGTCTAACTATGGTTTCTTGCAGAGGTCGAGATGGGGAAGCTGGATATCGACAGCTCCCCATTTTCCTTGGGAGTTGTCATACTAGACACGAAAAAGATGTTGTCGTTTGCGACGGCAAAAAAGGTTGGCTCATTTCCGTCGACGTTATCCTGGGTTAACTGTGGGCACTTAGGGTCTTACGTTCAAAGACGAGGTACATCTTGGATACACAGGTCGTGTAATAGGAGATCCTGGTATGTTACGTGCATACACCCCGTGTCCTGCTAATCCTGTTTCATAGGTCGACTCCGCCAAGTCCTCACCAATCTCCTCACGAATTCCATCAAATTTACGTCCCACGGCTCCATCACCCTGAGAGCTGTCGAAGAAGCCGAATCCTCAGATTTCGTTCGCGTTCGGTTTTCAGTCGAAGACGAAGGCGTTGGCATTGCGGACTCAATCCGAAAGCGACTATTCCAGCCATTCTCCCAAGCAGATTCGTCGACAGCGAGACGGTACGGCGGGACTGGGCTCGGCCTAACAATCTGCAAAAACGTAAGCGCCATCACGTTATAATCAACTATAATCTAACCGCGTTGCGTAGTTGGTGGAGCTGATGGGCGGCCGCATCGGCCTCGACTCTGAAGAAGGTCATGGCACATGTGCTTGGTTCTCTGTTCCCTTCAAAAAGGCCCCTGATGACGCGCTCGAGTCTGGACGCTCGCTTTCTCCCGAAGCTGCTGCGTCTGCAGTTGGCGGAGCGCTGGATGATCCAGTTTCGCCTGTCGCTCAGTCAGAGCCGGGCGCGGTGACTTCGCTCCCGCTCGGACCCGGCAGCGCAATCTCATCGATGAATATTATGAATGGAAATAGCTTGCTTGGTTCGAACACCGTCAGTGGCATGACGCCCCGACAGGCTGGGTCTCTTCAACGACCACGAGAAGGGATTTGGATTTTGGTGGCCGAAGACAACCTAATCAACCAGCAGATTGCGCTCAAAACATTACGCAAAATGAATTTTAATGCCGAGGCGGTGGATAACGGGAAGGAAGTATTAGCTGCGATGGAGCGAAGGACGTACGACTTGGTGCTCATGGATTGTCAGGTACGTGTCATTTGGGAGAGTTTGAAGAAGAGGCTCATTTCAATGGGGTTTCAGATGCCCGAGATGGATGGGTACGAAGCAACTATGTGTATTCGACAGCTGGATTCGGTCGAGATGAGGTCGGTACCAATTATTGCGATGACTGCATCCGCGATCCGTGGAGACAAGGAAAAATGCTTAAACGGTGAGCTCCATGTACATTTTCCCGCTATATTCATATTAAACCAGGCGCAGTGGGCATGTCCGACTACCTTTCAAAACCGGTTAAGCGAAAAGCGCTAGAGGCCATGCTCATTCGCTGGTTGTACGACGAGACGTATCGACAGGAGTTGTCCCGGTGGTTCCCCCCGCCTAGCATGAAACAAACGCTATCCATCTCTCCTACATCTTCTCCTACACTTGAAACCCCTATCTCGGCCCGTCCACCGTTAACTCAAGCGTCGGAGTCCAACAACTCTGTTACCTCGGCTGATACACAATTTTCCGACATTACTGTGAAACAACAGCCAGCTAAAAACGGGATTTTATGACTCGTGTGGCAGCCGCGCGCTGCATTGGACGGCGACAGCGGCATCAGTTTATATGCCTACGCCCGATGGATCGCAGTATGCGTTCTTGGATTTATGATAGCTTTGGTGTTTCCTTTTCTCCGCAGGCGACGATAAACCATTTCTTTCCGGTCGTAGACATGCGCATATATGTTTGATTTATGGTGTTTGCATTTGTAGCCCAATCGCTTCAGTTATCATTTGTACATATGCTATCGTTCGCGTATGTTGCTTTTATTTACATTCAGCATTTAGCATAGATTCGATCACGAATTGAAGCACTATTCAAGTTGTATCTTGACAAACTCCCGTTTTAGTCTAATGAAACTAGCCGCGAGGCCGAACAGTTCAGAACAGCGCGACTCCAATGACTTCACCGAATGCGCCACACTTGTGCATGACGTCTTCAATGCACCAGGCTGTGGATATATACGGCGCCCCGCCCTATTTCCCCCTCAAGCTACAGCCTTTAACATGAATCAGCTAATCCCTGATGGTATCTACACGATCGACGCTGGTAACTTGTATCAGTCCGGCACTGGTTTAGCTCAGTTGGCCCCTACTGAAAATCCTGAGCCGGGTAGTCGACTTGTGATTCAAAGTCCCGATGAAGCAGGACAAGGTAGCACTACGGTAGGTGTTTTGAACTTACAGGAATTATGTCATATGTTCAACATGTGTCGTAGTGGGAGGTCAAATACGATGAGACACAAGACGCATATACATTTATAAATCCCTACAGTGGCCACTACTGCGGATACGAAGGTGAACCCGGCACGAATATACAATTGAATTCAAGCACTGTGCCAGGGTACTGGAACTTATTGATCGCTGAGGGGGAGGATGCTAGCGAGAACACGTTCTAGTAAGCACTTTGGTCATTTCATTTGTCGAAGAGGTATTCACGCTCGGCGAAACAGTATACATGCGAAAGGGACGGATGTCTTGCTCAGCCAGTCTCCTTTGATGATTTATCCTCCAATTGTGCGTCAAGCTTTGTTTGCTTCGATTTTTCAGAGCTAATATGTTCGTTCAGGCCGCACTCCAAGCGATTGATAGCCCGTTCGCAGCTGGAATAAAAATGCCTTGGAAGTTCAACCCAGCGTAGATAGGTGTTAAAAATTAAACAGACTTTCAACTACTAGAACGACTCTTGTTCCTTACCTCTTAGAGAAAGCTATCCTTCAGGATGCTAGCTTACATGATTGAAATTGGTACATTAAGCGTGGTTATTGACAACGCATACTTGAAGTTAGATATAGGACAAGCATTATACAGGAAAAATCACTACAAGGAAAGCTTGGAAAAATCGATTGGTTTCAGCCCGACTATTTAGATGGCAAGTACGGGTTTACAAATAAGAGGCATTTGATTTCCCTTCTCAGGCTCAGACGCAATGCGCGGGCGAGTGACGATTCTATGACATCCAGTCAGCGTGTTTAGATGAGACTCAGGGAGGAAAGACCCACGATGCCTGAGCTTCGATCACAATCTTGGGGTCGATTTCAAACTCAACGGCTCGGATAAGAGAGTAGAGCAATGCTTTCATTCTGAAACGAAGGCATTTTAGCAAGTTAGAGTTGGACATTTAACCGTGAGTCTTACTCAATGATAGCAAAGCGGAAGCCAATGCACGCGTGAGGCCCAGAGATGAAGCTATAAGAAATGAGTTAAGGTATGTACGTGGCTATAAGTAATCACGAGGAACTCACCTCATTAGATGATCCCACACGCTAGGCATATCTTTGACATTCTCAGGTAAATTATCCCATCGTTCAGGGCTAAATCGAACAATCAGCTTGAATAACCTCGGATGTCAAGCACGCTTACCGGAACACTTCCGCATCTTCACCCCAGATCTCCTTGTTACGGTTCATCACAAGGATCGGAATGAACACGGTATCGCCCTTCTGGACTCTGTTACGGTTAATTTAGACCAGTCTAGCCTGAAATCCACTTATACATACCCGATGGAGGTCTGCTCAACTCCGTTCCGGTCTTTGAAGCTTTTGGAAACGGGAATCTGCACGTCGTGGGTAACCTCCCGCATTGTCGAAGTAACGGCAGGGTGGACGCGCATAGTCTCACGAACAACGTTGTCCAAGTAGGGTAGTCGATCAAGCTCAGCCATACTTGGTTCATCTCCAAGTCCGGAGTCAAGCAACTCTCGCCGAAGCTTCTTCTGGCATTCCGGATGCTTGGTGAGCGCATAGAGTGCCCACGTTGTAGCTGTGGCAGTTGTCTCGTGGCCAGCAACAAGGAACGTCGCAATTTCTTCAAAGAAACGTCTCATTTAGATTGGGCTTTAGGTTGGGGTCGGGGAAAATCGACTTACGCGCGAGAACCTCTTCGTCAGACATCCGTTGATTTTCATTTTCGTAGGCCATGTTTGATTTGATGAGAAGGGTCAACAAATCGCGGCCTTGAGCAGCCGAACCGGTCTTTTGCTCCTCGACCAAGGCTGCCTTCTTTTCCTCGACGAGCCTCCTTCCGATGCGGTTCATACTGCAAACACTCGGTAAGCATGAATCTTAACTCGAGCAGCGGAAGTGACTTACATTTTCTTGTTGGCTTGGATCCTGCTGGTGCGCGAATTCGGCTAAAGGAATCTGAGTGAAGGCTCCAACCATGAACAATGGAACTCACTAGTAGACGCATCCCCGGAATCAATCCTATCAGGAAGGTCCATGGCGTCATTTGTTGACCAGACGAGAAAACCTTTGCGAACGCCCTAGATAGTTCGTCCTCATCCTCGTTCTTGAGCGAGTTGAAGTGGTAATCAAACCCTAGTAGTTTGAGGTAATTCAGGTCCGGTATGGATATAAATATTCAATTTCACTGCACCTGCAACACCGATAATGTCCAAAGTGGCGCGGGCGAGCCAGGGTAGCACGTCAATGACGGCGGGACCTTCTCTAACCATATCCAGCCAAATGTCTTTGAGCTATTTCGGAAGATCACTCAATTCAGGATTTTGCATACCAATGACGACTACTTACTTCATTGGATTTGTTCCAGAATACAGGTACAAGTGCGCGGACTTGTGGTGGACCAAACGATGGGTTCTGCGGGATCATCAGGTCTCCATGATACAGGACATCAACCAGGCTTACCATTAGACGGCGCTGTTACAGCCAAGTTAGCCTCGGCGACTGAATACGTGAAGGAACGAGGGCTTACCTGACGTCTGTGCACATCAAACTCGGCATACAGAAGGCCTGTATACATGTTAGAACAACAATCGCGGACGCCGAAGTCGTACATACCTTTCCCTAAGTTGTTCCCAAAGTTACGTCTAACAACTCCAGGTTTTGGGAACGAGTCGCTCTGGGCCAGGACACTATGAGAGAAGTCAGACAGTATTCTAGTCCATATCTTAGATCAACTAACAATGAAAGGGCTCGGGTGTCGGTCGTGAACAGGCTATGAGACTAGAAAGATTTTAGCAGGCTAACCAAGTAATTTGAAGTATTAGACTACATACAAATAGAATCCCATGGTATGCATACGTATGACCATATTTCTCGGCCCATGCTTCGTGCGTTACCCCAACTGGACCGCCGAAAACAAGTTTTGAGTTACCAAAAATGAAGCTGTCGTTCCGTGGCCCAGCAAGATAGCGAAGTGGCGAAAAAATATTTCGGACTAGTTTATATGAGAACAGCAGAGATTGGAGCAATACATAGCTGCCTGAGAGGTATGCGAGATTTCTGAAGGTCGCGTGTTCTAAAACACGATCTAGCACGGTGATCACAGGAGGATGATTCATAGCTTTAACGTATGGAATAAGGCGAGGTGGATGTCTATGCTAGCTAGTGAGGTGTTGTTTGGAGGTCGAACAAGATGAAGAACGACTAGGAACGAGGGCTGGGTTATATATGAATCAAATTTGAAATTGAATGAAGGACCAGTCCGAACTTTTCGGGCACCACCTTCCCCAGTTATGGAGTCCAAGGCACAGCCCAGTTAAATGAGACTAGGTTGGAGACTACCGAGACAAGGCCGAGTTTCTGTAGGAGTGACGTCTAGAGTACAGGATGATGTCGTCGGACGACCGAGAATATCGGATGAGACATCCCGAAGCCCGCTCACAGTTCCTGAATAGGATTGACAGTGTATCACACCTTTGGTGTTATAGATTTGTGAGTTCTGGCTGTTCCAGTGATACATCGTATGATGTGGGAACTACGTGAGATTAACACTTCAGAGTTCACAGAGGCTTGAGCAAAGTCCGCCGAAAAAAAGCAGCAAGCAATCAGCATAATCAGAGAGGATTTCAGCAGCGACTCATTATTGTGTACTCCTCACAGATGTGGTGAAAAGCAGCAGTTGTTCGAACCTTTACTAGTCAATGGCCACCAGCTAGTTTCGGGATTGAGTCGGGAATAACAAAAGATCGCTTCACGTGACCCTCGAGAACGCCCAAAAATGTACCAAAAACGCCTATCACGTAACAATCTCAGGTCGAACCTAGCCCTAAACATTATTGGCCGTTATATCTCAAATGTCTTCATTGTGGTTGACCACATGCAGCTTTCTGAAGCAGTCCATTGAGTACGGTTTTGTGGAGTCCTGCCATCGATCGAATGGGCCGAAAGCATTGGCTATATGCATTTCTACTTCGAAATCACAATCGATACTACAAAACACGTATATTCATAAGCATCTTCGATGCAGTACAAGCACACTTAAGGTACAGTGAAATCAATGCAGTTCTGATAAGTCTGCGTTGCGTTGATAGAATACCAGTGGTACTGAATCACGCATTCCCCTGCCACCTTGCACTTGCCGCCGAGGTCCGGGATCGTGACATTGAAGTCCTCTGTAGAGAGCTTCAGCGTTTATCAAATGTTCGCATTAGAGGTATAGCTTACCTTCCGATTTGGGATAAGGATAGCCACTGGCAAAGTATGGGTTCCAAGCGATCAACGGCGAGCCGATCCTCTTGTTCCTCGCGGAATCGATCTGCGGTCGAGGTGTTACGGGACGATCACATCCTCGAACTCTCTCAACTTACCACAGAGACATTCTAAAAGGGAATTAGATAAATTCGATACTCTACGTATTAACGTTTGATTGGCTTACAGCGTATCCCGAAGGGTGGTGGTTGATAATGTCCAAAACGATATTCACAACTTGGCCAGGTTTGTACTTCTGAACAGTGGCGGTATTATCTTCGAACTATGGGGCAATCATAGAAGTTAGTTAATCAAGCCGTAGACGGTCGTTCAACATTCGTTACCTGATGGCCGCGGCAGAAAAACAGGTTGCATTTTGCCTGTAAGAAGTTACGGCTTGGTATCTGAAGTGTCATTCAATATTAGATAGTATATATGCGCACCGGGTTGTAATCGGAGCCTTTCCTTGCAATCTCACTCTCAATGGGTCCAGCATTGTCTAAAACAAACATCTCTATCAGAGATAGCCAAGGTAGCACAGAAACTATCGGCGTATACCAATTGTTTGCGCTTGAACGGGACCAGCTCCACATGCAGCCTTCATAGCATTGCCGTACTACAGTTATAAATGTTATCATCAACAAACGCACCCCTCACACCAGGTGCTGTACCATACCGTGCGAGTCGGCGGCGACTTGACCCGCCCATGAGCAAGAACATAAGTAGCAAACACAAACAGAGGAGCGATAAATGTCGAAAAGCGCATACTGTACTAGAGACGATGCTCTAGCGAGAGAGACTTGAGCGCCGTTTTATACAAGAGTGTCCGGCTGAAAGGAGACTCATCGGCAAAGCCATACTTCTGCGTGGCAGCCGCATGGCCATGCCAAGAAGACTCGATACTTAGCACAACCGGGCCGTGAGGAATGAGCGAACGAGCCGTCGGACCGTCTAACGATTAGCTATACGGGTCTCCGAAACTACCAATTCTGTGAGTACTGATCCTATTCTGAAATAGATAATTTTGACATTTCGTAAGCTTCAAAGCTCTAAACCAACATATACTAGATGTATGCCTCATTCTATCGTAGTTTCAGGAGACAGTCTAGTACGCTCTGATTGAACCGTTCTTTGATCTCACTAGTCAACGTGCAGAGATGTCTTGTTGAATAGTCCTTATTATTAGTATCAGCCGCTAAGGAAGCGGACATAAACAAAACTAATTACCATATTTCTGTTAATCCTGCGGCTGGGTTCTTCCAATTGGCGGTCCGGACGTCACAAGCTAATCGAAGAAGTCTAAAGTACTCCTACATAGGGTGGTGTATTCGTCAAATTGGCAGAAAAGGGTACGTTTGAAACCGGTCGCGGCTAGTTCAAATCCTCCCAACGATGATCTAGAGCTGGACAACGGCCATCCACCTAAAAGGGGATTGATCATCCCCTGATCACATGGATAGATATACAGCACGTGGCTCTGAGCATACTGTATATATACGCGTCGCGAAGCCGTATAACTCTTCTCATAGTGCAGTACACTGCTGGTTTATACTCCTTTGAGACTGTATCCCTAGGTGTACCGTGCTATATGCACGGTAGCTACGACTCGCCGAAGGAACCGATGAACCGTCGAGATTTCTATTTACTCCGCATCTAGCCTCCTCTAGCCGTGAACTGGGCAGTTTCAGCCGATGTCAAGGATTTAGAAAGTCCTTCGGGAATAATGCTAGATATCATCAACCGATGAGGCGTCTCGAGAGATCTTCCCGTTATAAATTCTCGGTTATGAAAAGGACGTTCATGAGGTCGCGAACTTCGAGTAGTGATACGAGTAAGATATTCCGATAAGTGCCACGAAGTAGCATAAATGAATTCTGAAACTCAAACACCGCTTTGATCAAAATCACCTAAAACGGTCATGTCACCGGCGGTCATAGCCACAACCAACCCGGAGTGGCAGCGCAGAACCAAGTCACGTGCTACAATTTGACTGTCCGTGCGCCCTTGTTCCCTTGGACTCGGCCACCACCACTCAAGCCGCCAATCACCTTACGATGGACTCACTCTCACTCCTCCGCGAATCTCTACCCAACGCCAAACTCGAATCCTCCGAACGAGACATGTCCAACGATTTCAAAGGTGCGGCGCTTGACTCGTCGAATCCAGCTGGTCGCTAACCAAAAACAAAAACATTTTATTTTATTTTAGCTGCGGCGCAATCCCTTGCAGCATTTTACAAGTCGTCCAAGCAGACGGTGAAACATGCGCACGACGCTGGGTATGCGGCGTGTCTGCAGGATATGCTACAATTTATCCAGACCGGACTGTCGACTGCCTCGAGCGAGCACGATGTGATGGGCGTGGCGCGGGTGATGGACTGGGTCGAGGGACAACTGGGGCGATACAGCGAAGGCATCGATTTCGAACGAGTCGCTGAGGAGATACCGTCATCAACATCTGCCACCACGTCGGCTGTGCGGCGCTCGTTTTCACCGCCTAGGAGACAAGCCCGGTCACCGCATCAGACACCTAGGAAACCAGACAACATCGCGCTCTCCGTCGATGCGACACCTATACCCGCACCGCTGTTCGCCACCGACGCTACTCCCGCTACCAAACGCCGCCACGCCGCCATTACGTCTATCGATGCGCCTCTTGGTCGTCGGCGCTCGAGGGGTTTCGCTTCGCCCGTCGCACCCGGTCCGTCCGACGTTCGTCAAATACCACGACGCGCAAGACGGGGAGGTCCCGATCGGGAGAGGACTTTGATCGTTGACACCCGAGGGTCGGATCCGATGGATTTCGAAGAGGACGGGCCGAGAGAGCGAAAGCGCTCGAGGATGTCCAAGCAGGACTCGACTTCTCCATCTACATAATCTTCTCGTCCATCTCTGGCTAACCACTGGTCCACACACTTCACGCACACACGATTTCCTCCCTCATGTCCGTTGCTTTATTGCTTCCCTTCATCATGGTATACATGTATAGCTAGAAACCCCAAATGATCTCATCCCCGGAAACGCGTTATAACCCCTCTGCACATAGTTTGTTCGTTCGTAATTCTTTTGCATGCTAGACTTTGTATGGTCTCATAATGTAGAGTAAATCGACCCCCTTGTATCTCAAAGTAAGAAAGGAAGCCGTATTCGCTTATGCCAAGCCAAATAGGTCCCGCTTCTACGGGCGATTGTCATTCTTTTGTTTGCGTCCCTGGCAAACTTCACCCGCCGTTTGTTCTGTCATACATGACTCAGCAAGCCACTCGCACAGCCGCGCACATCTCCGGCTATATCCGGCCTTATAGATCCCAGGCAGCCTTTCCGAAAACGACACGAGCCGATGCAACGTTGAAATACTTGCAAACACGAACAACTCACCAACTTTGTCGAACACCTTCATTCTCTTCCAATATCAGAATAAGTGATTGTATATTCCCATTTTTAGACGTGATTGCGACCTAAAGAGCTTTTGGGCCCTGGGAGCAGATTCAGTGTAGGCGTGGAACCTAATAACTTCATGGCGAACCGTTCAGCTAGCTCGTCAACTTTGTCGGACACCTCAACTATCTTCCAGTGCCAAAACAGGCGATTATTTTATCCCATTTTTAGACGTGATAGGTATATCCAGGGCGTTCTTGATCGAGTCTGAGAGCTGATTAGTGTAGGTGTGAGGCCTGGAGCAGTGGAAATTTCACGGTGATCCATTGGGTTATCTACACCCCCACGGAATCTCCGACTGGGGCCAGCGGATTTTCCCGCGCACTGGCGGCAGTCGAAATCCCACCGGATCC
>WSTJ01001759.1:0-10990 GCA_019623705.1 Ceratobasidium sp. 428 | reverse complement strand
TCATGCGGCATAAGGCTCTTAATCTCCGACTCGACCTATTAAACCAGTTATCAGTTGAACATAGCCGAGGGCGAGCGCGTGTGGGCGCCGTATTGGCTCACCTTCATCAACTTATCCGCTTGCCACATGCGTGCCGTCATCCCCTCGAGGTACTGATACAACGTAGGCGCCGAATCACACGCGAGCAGTTCGGGTTCGTTGATTCGGATAATGGCTAGTCCGATACGGAAGAGCGCGTCAAGTCCTTCGGCAAACACCAGGTCCCATACCCGAAACAATGTCTGAGAGCCTTATCAGCTATATTCAAACAGATATGTGAGCGGTCTCACCTCGACTGGGAGGCAATCGGTGTATAGTGAGAGGAACCAAGAAAAACATATCGCGGGAAGGTCGACGCCTATGTCGAGTAGATGTGCGTAGACCTTTGGGTGATGTAACTCAACATAGTCGAGTAGAACCAAGGGGCAAGCGCGAGATTCGACGAGTGATCCGGAGAAGAACTCTGAGGGAAGGAATTTCTCAATAATACAGGTCAGGACCCAGAACGCGTCTTCCTCTTCAGAAAACACCAGCAGAAGGGTGGATGCGATCAAGTTCATTCCCTATGCCGGATTGGTTGGCACACGATAAACTTATCCAGCGCGGGACGTACCTGGCAGTAGCCAAGCTCAGGGTTTCTCCAACTATATGCTTGAAGTACCCTCCGCAGCTTCGAAACGCCCATCCCATCTCCACCAAAGAAAACATTCAAGGGCATTGTGCGAACCACGTCCTTCTCAATCTCCTTTAGTGTCGGACTTTGCACACCCTCATGTTTGGACAGCAGTTCCTGGAAAACCCCAGGCTCCCGCATCTCTGTCGCACCAGAGCACTCACTCCACTGCCGCCAAGTTAATCTCAACGATTATCATGAGAAACTACCTAATACTCACCACCTTGTCCCGATACACAAGTGGTACTCCCCCTCTGACCAGCTTCGAAAACTCCTTGGCATTGGCCTTGTCCATCCGACTGACGCCTAGCATCCCTAACCCCCACTCTCGCTCCTCATCACTCCCCTCACCCGCATCCGCTCCACCCATGAACCCAAGCAGTGTTCCACCTCCACCCTGTCGCCTCCGCTTCAAAAATGCGTCCCACTCAGCCTTCTGGGCAGTCTGTTGGGTATCGTGTAGGGCCGTGAGCTGGTCGAGCAACTTGCGTACGGTCGAAGAGGACGGAGGAGAGGTCGTAGCTGTAGCTGGAGTCGTATTAGCGGTGGTGGGGGCGGCTTTAGGAAGTGTGTTTATTGTTGGAGTCCGTTTGCTACTCCCCGGCCGAGACTTGCCTGTCTTGGCAACCTCTAGAATTTCGCTCGCGGTCATACTCGTATCCAAATCGGTCGCCATACTGACGTCGGCGTCGGTCACCATACTTGTATCGGCCTCGAAGCTTTCCAGGATTTTTTCTGGCGACTGCATCCCCGGCTCGTCATCATCATCTAAAACTCGTTCCTGGACCTTCATTCCAGTCAAACACGCTGGCGCCGTGTTACTTACTTCCCTCGCCCTCTGTAACAATCGAACGTCGTACGCGTTCACGCCATATATAAACCCATAGCGATCCGTCATACCCAGCTTCTTGCCCTCCTGGTTCTCACCACTATCGGGATCGAGCGTAAACCGCGAAGCAAGTTGGGGCCGGAACGAAGGATTCGTGAGTCTACTCGATGTGTATGCGCGGGAGAGGAACTGGGTGGGTGGTTGCATCTGGACGGGGACAATGGATGACAATTCGACTGTACCGCGACCAGGAGGTTTCTTGATTGTCCCTCCGGGACCGACGGCGGTGGTGGCTGGCCCAGCGATGGGGTTGTTATTCGGATTGGCCTGAGCAGGAGAAGTTGAAGTTGGCGCGGGCCGAGTCGGGGTATTAGAAGATTTGGGGAAGGTCGAAAGCAAGGGAGAACCCAAGGCAGCGACTGCCATTGGAGCGAGATTCCTGAATTTAGATCCCAGATTACCGGTTGTTCCTGCAGTGCCCTTCCCCTTAGCTTCAGCCTTGTCGCGCAACTGGTTTTGCTCGGCCAAGGCCCGGCCCAAACTCGCACTTGCACCTTGAGCTTTGCCTATCACACCAACGGCACGCTTAGGCTCCTCGTCATCGTCATCTTTCGCCTCGCCTGTGCGCGGTACACTCGCACTCCTGCTCTTGCTAATGCTCTTGCTCTTGCTCCGTCTAAGCTCCCCTGGCCGACTTCCGGGTTCGTACGCAACAGTCCCCCTCTGTCGAGCCGCTTCAACCAACGCTACAGCCCCTCGAGCAATAAGTTTACTCGTATCTGCCCCCCTATCGGCCAATATACTCTTTGGATCAGTAGTCATGACTCGCGTAGCAAGCACAATAGCTCGGAGATGCGCAGGGTGGCCATGTTGCTTGAGATATTCCGCCGGATGAGGGGGCGTTGGTGATTCTGGTGCGGGAGATTCGCCAGAGTCGATGGATAGAGCAGTTATAGATTGTGCTTTGGTGGAGAATGTAGTTACCGCTGGGAGGACGGGAGACATCAATGGGGCTTGGAAGGGGAGTGATCCGATTTTGGATATAGGCGAGCCAGTATATGAGAAGGCTGCGAGTGACCGTGCATCTGTATCTTGATGATCCTCTAGTTGCTCCTGGGGTGGCTCGGGTCGGGGCGGCGTAGGTATCGAGCTCGGTGGAGTGGGCGTAATTCCAAACGCACCAAACACGTTACGTCCTTTGCGTAAGACGCCAGACATGATTTTGGCGGTCGAGTTGCCGGGAGCTGTGATAGAGACGTTGCCTGAGGCGACGGATATGACGTCGGCGTCCGTGTCTTGGTCGTCGTGCTCTTCAGCTCGGGAGACAGAACGACCGAACCAGCCACCGAGGAATGACTTGCTTGCACTCGTTTTCTCGCTTCGGATGCTCTGACTCGCAGCAGAGCTTCCAGGAGTGAAACTAGAGGCACGACTGCGGGAGTCAGATACAATTGACATGGCGTCGGGAGTGGGGGTGGGGGGAATGTCGAGTGGTTGAGCGGGTTGGAGTATGGGTCCATCGCGAGCGGGAGGGGTCCAGACATCTTGCATAGCTTCGGAGATAGATATAGGAAGTGTCTGTACAAATCATAGGGTCAGAAATGTGAGATATGTACCCAGCGAAACTCACATTAGGAGATTTAGATGAATTTAACGTAGTGCTGACATTATGTATAGGTTCTGTAGGTTCGAGAGCGTAGATAGCACAAAGAAGTTGTTGTCCGGTTTCTTTTTGGCCAGGCTTTAGATCTTTGACTGCTCGTTCCGCGGCCTTTTTCCGACGAGCCTCTTGCTGCTTTAATGACTTGTGTGCACGTTCTAAAGCAGCGGCCTGTCTGACTAGTCTTTCGCACGCCGCGGACAAGATCCTGATAGTATCGTGATAGGGATGACTGGACTCGTCGGAAGGAGACTGGACCGAAGAGAGTGAGGCCACATTTGCTTGGATGTCTTCGTCTGAAAGCGTATGCCAACGAGTAGCGAGTACTATCTGGCTTGCTGGGTCCTCGTCACCGTCCGTAACAGAGAAGATAGGAGTACGAGGCATGGGCGTAGCAATCCCTATATCCGTTGGGTGCGCAGTGGAAGGTGTCTCATTCTGTCCCGGTTCTCGCTCGACACGGATACCCGAATCGGCGGGGGGAGTCACCACAAGCGCCGAGGGGGCATGACGTGTGCGAGCGTCCGATTCGTGTTTGAGCGAAAAGTAATTTGAGGTCGGGCGTGAAGATGGGGTTGGAGGATTGCGTCTGCGAGTGGTGGCTGGTTCTGCGCTTAAGGGGTGTGATACGCTCATCGTCGACTGGAGTGGTGTGCTTCCGTACACGTGACTTGCTGCCGACTATGTCTGCTCCTAATCGCGAAGAGCGGAAACGTTGCTGGGACTCTCGCGATGCTTATTTTGCATGTCTCGATCGTACCAGCACTATAGTCCCTGGTCGGGAGGGGAGCGCTTGTAACTCCGAGAATAAAATTTACGAGAAGAACTGCGCGGCGAGCTGGGTAGGTCTTGGCCCTGTCTCTTGCTAATGGTTAACTTACTGCCGATCGCCCAGGTAACATATTTCAATAAGCAGCGAGTACTTGCCGATCGCCAGAGGAGAACTCTGGAGGCAGCGGAAAAACAGCAGCTGGAGAGCCGGTCGAGATGACATCATAGCGCATATCTCTATCGTACTTAAAATATCTCAGTGCGTTATTATGAAAACTTCAAATTAGAGTTTGAACTGATTTTGTTGCCTTGAACACAGCATGTAGTGCTCCGGCTTCATCTTATTTAACTTGATTTAATATGTAAGCTATATGCTGGTTCCAGCCCCGTTTCAGTGCTGTTTATCACATTCATTTCACACAACGTGCAGGCCCGCCCACGTGTGTTCCGCATGTTGCAGCCACAGCAACAACACGACCCTCATCATAAGTTCCATTTCCTCCTTTGAATTCGGGTTAGTAAAATCAGCCGGAGCCACGTGACCTTCCACGATAATAGGCGTGAGACCCTGTTCAAAAACATTCTTTACTTCTCTCCGTCCCCTCCTCCGCCGCGCTTGTTCGCGAGCCTAATCCGCACGCGTTCATCGCACTTCACGACCCGCCTCTAAAACGCACGGTGCTCAAGCTTCGTGCTTAGATTTCTTAGGTCGGTATCAAAACAAAATACTTCCGCACGGACGTAGTTGGCTGAAACTGGTGTTTGTTGTGTTGTTAGAACTTACATTGCTTTCGGCTCAGCAACAATCGATTCGACACCGACACCCGACACACAGAGGTACGACAACCAGCAAGACTTACGACAACTCACGACAATTCGACAATTCGACAAACCGACACCGACAGTCACGACATCGACTACACCGACAACCGACAAACCGACCGACAAATCAACAATGGCCCCACACGAAGTTCGTCAGGCGAACACTGATCAAGTTCTCCCCACCTGGCTCACCTACTCGCCTATCATACTTCCCTCTGGCGGAACAAGCTATACCATTCTACGTCTGCCTCTTACGTACTATGGCCCTAGCGTATGTTCAAACCTTATCAAACTTAACTCCTGCCCTCACGTGTTTGTTTCAGATTCCATTAGGAACAGACGGTACATGGACATATGGAGGACTCTCGTCCCCAGCTCCTTCGCCTTCGTCGACCCTAACCCCTACATCCTCTCCGCCAGTCACGACCAGTCCGCCGGTCACGACCTCCCCCACAACTTCTTCTTTACCTTCTTCAACCACACTTTCTTCATCTTCTTCTACCCCCGCTACAACTTCTCGACCCACAACCACAACCTTCGCAAGCGTCTCGGTGCGAACGTCAACCAGGACCACTTCGTCGCCAACTTCGTCATCCACTTCTCCAGCCGGTGCTCAAGGCTCTACACTCCCCGTCGTTGCCATAATCCTCATCGCGCTCGGCGTAGCCGCTGCAGTCCTATTATGCTGCCTCATCGCTGCCCTACTTTGGCGGCGCAGAAAAGCTCGCCGACGTGAGCCTGTCCGTGGTGATAGCGAGTTCTTCCCCGGCCCTAGATCAGACGAAGGATCCACCGAGTCACTACATGACGTTCCTGGACTCGCAGGCGAACGCCGTAGCCTGCTCGGCAATGACTCATTCGTGGTGCTCGGTGCAGGGCGAAGACAGCCGTCAATGGCACAACGAAGTCTCGGAGGGGTATCCTATCAGCGTCTCAACGAATCGCAAGCCATCTCACATCTCTCGTCAAGGCGGACCGGGTCGGACGAAATTGGAGTTGCGTACACGGAGCTCCCACCGCCGCGTCAGAGGAGACGAACTATTACGGCCGCAACCGCTGCAAGCCAAGGCCAAAGTACATCAAGTCCCTCGCACCCGACGTCATCCAGCCAGCGCGCATTCGGCAGCATGCAAAACGGCTCTGAACGTTCTAGTCTCTTTGAACACCCCGCTGAACAAGACACAAGTCCGGTCTTACCCCGAGACAGTGCTCATGGTGTCATCATCCGCCGCGCCTCAGACCTCGACCAAGCACCAATCCAGGCACCCGCGCCTGCCGCTTCTCCGTTTGCGCCTGGGGCGAGTTTGGGTACCGAGTTGGGTATGCTCGGGTTAGGCACGCGCTATCCCGACGTTTCGCAGTCACTTCTCGCTACGTCTTCTAGCGGCGGGTCGATGCCTCCTCGACTAGTCGTCCCGACGCCTTCTTCGTTGAGTGCGCGTTCTCGTGACTTTTCTCGTCCACCTTCGCATTTGTTTGCTGGCTCCAATGCGGCGTCGCGGGCATCGGGAGGCCATTCGCCAGCGCCTAGTATCGTGGAACCCGTTTCGCCTCCTGCGAGAGATACGTTGTCATGGCCGGATAGTCCCGAATCTGAACACGATGAGGGTGCGCAACTCCTGACTGCCGAACGAGGGAATGTTCAAAGTGGAATTGGCCTCTTGGGACGATTCAGCTGGTATGTAGTTTATCCGACCATCTCGGCTTTTTATTGACATCTTGTTCAGGTTCACTCGCGGCAGCGGACGAGCTACAACGCCTCCGCGCACGTCTCGCACCTCCTATCCTGGATGGATGTCTCCGCCAACAGAAGAAGGCTTCCTGGCCGAAGCCGACTCACAATACGGGGCTGGTGCCTCCCCGTCCGATCCCCCTACGCTAGAGAGTAAACCTCCAATCAGCCACCCAGGCATGGGTCGGCTTGTCTCTTCGCGTGAACGCACGCAATCCAGCCCCCAGACAGACCCCAACGCCCCACGACCGATCTCGTCCGTGTCCGGTCAGAGCGTGTATCATGACGCTTCTTCACAGCCCACCACTCCTCGCTCGCAAGTGTCAACTTGGCTTGGGTTCCTTGGCCGAGCGAGCCCTGCCGCGCCCCCGGTTCCTAGCCGGCCATCCCCGCTGTCTCAGGGATCTAGTGCGACACCGTTTCCGGGACCTTCTATTTCTCGCACAATCACTCCACCTCAACCTGCTCGTACCCGAGGTTCGAGTGATAGCGACATCGATCCCGCCTCCCGCTTGACGAGAGACACAGCGCGCCCGCCAACCAACCCATCAGGCTCTGAGGGTGACATTCTTGATGCGCCTGCACCTGAGAGTCTCCTAGAGGTTTCTCCCCCGACCGTTCCTCCGAGCCCTGCAACTCCGGTCAACGCCCCCGTGTTCCCGCCTGGTCTGTTACGGCTGCCCAGGACATGGAACTTTGGTTTGTTGAACGAACTCGGTGACGAACCTCCTGCGGCCGAAGAGCGATGGGCACATCTCCGTGGTTCGCCCGACGTCAACTGGAACCTGAGGAGGATTAGCTTGGGTCAGGTAAGTGTATTTTATTTTCAGAAACTAAGATCTCCTGTTCAAAGCGTGGTGTCCAACCTCTAGGCCGTACGCATCAACAGTCCTCACGGGGTTACGGACTCCCAAGTTGCGTCTGTACACGGCGGGACCGGTAGCAATGGTCGCAGCATTCGCGGCAGCCCCTCGGCTTCCTCTGATCCGCATCAGCCCCTTGGTGTACAAAGTCCTCTGAGCGACACATCGACACATTCACGATACTCTCAAACTGGGGGCACCATGTACTCAGAAAGGCCTCGACTGAGCGACCAGCCTCAACCTTCACCCGAGGATCGATCAGAAGAGTCCCAAGGCTCGCGACGCGCACTGGGAAACACACCGAGCGCCGGGGCCGCGCCTGACACCACTACGGTCAGTAGCAACAATCCCTACCCGCCGGAGACGCTGGTCACTGAGTCAGAGTCGGGACGCTTTGGGTTTGATTTTGGTTTTGGCGGCGCATTTGGATTCGACGACGACAGCGAGGCTTATGATGACTACGATACTAGGGCAACCACCGTTTCAATGGCGAGTGGAGGGAGCAGTAGCGGAAACGTGGCCGTCGATTTACACGGAGAGCGGGGGAGCTTTGAGCAGGAGTTGGCTGGACTGGATATGTTCCTGCGTGCGCCGCCTAGGAGTGCTGTAGGACAGTCTGGATGGGCGGAGCAGATCGACGCTGACCTCGGACGCGCGTGAGCGTATGTATTCTTATTCTTGTTTGTATAACTCCAACCCTCCGAACCGTCCGGTCTTCGTTCCTCAGTCTTGACCGTTCCCCCAGCTGTTGTTATCTTACATCCTGCGCTCCGCTCCTCTGGCCCAACTTGCCTTGGACTTGTGGATTTGTGTGGACTTTTTTTTAGTTTTGTTTTCAATATATGCCCCATCCTGTTTACCTCTCGCCTGTTGTATATGCTGCACTTGTTATATATGATGCAATTATTTTAACGGCGGTAAAGGCTGGCGTGGTAGCTAAGAGTTACATATGCGGTTCTCTACAACGTTGACAAAACTCAGTTCAGTAGTTGACCAACTTAAATTCCACACATTTTGAAGAGCGCGTGCATTCACCTGTACTATCTAGGATCATGTGACCTCCCGAGCGTCTAGCAGCTTCGAAAACGTTTCAATCCAGCTACCCACCCCGACCATAATCCGAAAGTACTGGCACCATGGCACCACTCATAAGGCCCACTCGCAGTATAAGCTGCATACCTGAGCTTATTTGCATGATATGCGATTATGCAACGAGGGCTTCGCGTGTCCAGCTTGCCTGTTCCTCTCGTTCATTCTTTCAAGCGGTCATACCGCACATCTGGAGAGATCTCAAGGGTGTCGAAAACCTCTTTTCTCTCATTCCAGGAGTTCATATTGACTATAGCCCGCCACGCCTAAGAATAGTTAGTGTTAGGAAAGCGCACAGGTCGTGAATTAATTTTCGGTTACTTTGTCTGTCTTGTCCTACAGATCATACCTGAGACGAGTTCACCTGACTTTTCTCGATACAATATATACTCTCCTCTAGTTTTCTCCCTGGACATTTTCGGGTCGCCTTGGAACGTTTACCAGGTTGTCTCTTGGACTACCCTTATGGAATACTCTCAAACCCTTGGGCATACTCTCCTACCAAACCTAAAGCAACTAACAATCGACTCCATGTACTGCTCCTTAGTAGACCGCACAAGCTGGATTACCGTTTTCTTAACTTCTTCCCTGCTTGATATTCAGCACCCTGCCAGTACTTTTGCACCCTTCTGGCTAGGGATACCTGATTCGAGGGCTGCAGCATTACTCAGGCTAATCGTTCGGCGTTGCCCCAACCTCAAGTCCTTGAGTATATTTCCTGAATCCGACCTGGAAGTTAACCAGACGGAACAAGACACCATACCATCCATGTCATCCATAGGGTTTTATGAATGCGTCGCAAATATGCGGCACCTTCGAGCCTTAACGGTAGGCAAATCCGCCTTGCGACCAGACTTAATCGTCCGCGTAGGTCTCCTACCTACTCTCGAACAACTCACCGTGTATATCTCATCATCTTGGCTTATATCCAACGCTCCACTTCCTGCCCTTCTGTTTCCATCTCTTCGACATTTAACCTTGCGCGTAGTTAACTCGTTCGATATTTGGCAAATATGGGGGATTGAAACACTTGTTCGGCACCTCACACACGTCCAGATAGATGTCACTCGCTCTGGAACAGCAGATAGGCAGGGCAACGAGCAGACCGGACTGACTGGTTGGTTTCCTCAGCTTTTTCATAATAGTCCGCATATTCTCTCTTTATCAATTGGCTTTCATGACGTACCTTTCTGGCCGTTCAAAACCGGACCAAGAACTATGATGAAGCTTCCGCTTCAGTGCCTGACTTTGAAGACAGTAAAAATTGGTGATTTTGAAGTCTTTTGCGAACAACTGGCAGCATCATGTCCAGGTCTACGCCAGCTTCGGATCCCGGACCATTCACTCGTTCTCTCAGAATTATTTCTTCTCACTCGTCTCAAACAACTCGAGTCTCTAAACGTTCGAGTAGAGTTCCTCGGTCTTCCAGAACGAGCGGGATTGAGTTGGGAACACTCGGCCGGAGCGCTTACTTCGCTGGAATATGAGAATATCCCGCTTGCAAGCAACCCTAAAAAGTGTGACCCTAACATTACTGCTAGTGAGATCGCAGGGTGAGTGCGTAAACTAAATCAATGTGGTTGGGATTAACCCGAACCGCCTGTTTAAGATACCTATTGACTATATGGCCGCATTTAGTATATTTCGCTCCAGCAATCGGTTCGAATGCGTGTTGGGCCACACCAGTTCATCGAGATGTCACTCGAATCATACCTAGGGTGCGAGCAGCTTTGGAATGCTCCTGCAGTCTGTGCACTAGACGAACCAATCAAACATGATAGTTGAAACCCTATTTGAGTACCGCTTGAGGAGCAAGAAGCATGCAATTAATACAGCGCTCATGGCTTGGGCACAACATTAGTTTTATGGGTAGTAGTCCGACAAAAGGAGAATTTAGTGCTGTAATGACAGTGAAATTGAAATACCCAGGATAAAGTAAGGCTAGGCTATTTACACTGGGAGCAAATGCGCCAGCTACACTGTAATTTTTATTGGGTGGCTAGTGTTAACCGTGTGGCTAAGGTTAAAATACACGATTTATAGTCTATTCTATGGATACAATCGGCTCTATCTACAATATTTTAAGCCTGTCAAATATGCACTCTATTCTACAAACGATAAATCTACACGACAATACTATTAAAGTGGGCCGATTTAGTAAACATGACCCTTCCGCGATCGTTCGCCCAATACCATCGCTTCGTCTCCTGCGACAACGATCCCCACGGACCCGGCCGAATCGAGTGGAGAACCTTCGACTGGTGTAGTTGGACCAGGTGACTCTGGAGGAGAGTCTGTAGGCGGAGCCGAATCGTACGCTCGAGCTGCAACCACGTCCAATGGTCGAACCGCCGGACGAGTTCGACGTAACCGTGGGCCTTCCTCGAGTTTAAAGGAGCTCGTATTTGAGGAGCTTCGAGAGTGATTCCTAGTACGTTTCCGTGTATTCGTATGCTCCCTCTTTGCAGCCTTGAGGTTGACGACACGCGCGAGGCTGTTGTGAACAGCTTGT
>WSTJ01001758.1:0-10993 GCA_019623705.1 Ceratobasidium sp. 428 | reverse complement strand
TGGCAATGCAATCCATAAGCGGACGAGGGATCGAGTCAATGATTAGCTCGAAGCGAACAGAACACGCAAGGTGCGAGCGACTTACGAGAAACGACTGGGCTGCAGAGCTGAGCAGAGACTGGGGGGTGCTGGTGGAGTGGTCAAGAGGGAGGCGCCCGGCGAGGCACAATACTTATGGTCTGACCTGCTGACACATTCCCTTGTTTTGCGGTGCTTTGCCGCGCCACCGGAACAAACGTGTGCTCTGCGCAATTTGAACTGATATTTCTGGACATATCGATGTGAATGTGTAGATCCTATTGGTCTGCTGAGCAGATAATTCTTGATATACAATATGAGTTGAGGTAGGATAGGGGCTCGCTGGTCATGGGCGTCGAGACACTTCACGATGGAGCATCAGTTCTGCAGATAGCACAACCCGACTGGCTTGGATAATTCAAGTTGCACTCAGATGCGACAACTCGCCGCCTGAAATTTGAGCCTTAAACCCCCTTATTTGGAGCTGGTCCCAGGATCCTTCACGATATTATTTATTATGGAACTACTTCTTCCTTAGCATAATGTTGTAGTACGGAATTATGCACTTGGAAGCTCCAGCTTTGTGCTGTCGTGCCAAAGGAATACAGAGCAATACTTACAAGGTGGCGAAACTGACAATCCACGCCACCAAAGAGCTCACCTATCATTGCAAATTGATGAGCCGGAAGCAGATTTGTCAGGGTTTAAGTCTTTGTTGCCCCCATCACAAACGTCTCCAAGACCGTCCTAGGCGACACCCTCGACATATTCAAGGTGAGATCATGTTTTAGTGCTATCTCATTAGCCTTGAGCGTGAGCCGCCGATTTTCGCGGTGTAAATGCGCGGATTCACGATGAGGCAGGATGGATTGCATCTCGTGCATTGGATGGTCATCCGCTAACCTATTATCTCAGTGAAACAAAATGGCCGATTCTGCGCCTCGCGGACGTGGTGGATTTGGACGTGGACGCGGTGGTGACCGTGGGCGTGGTGGCCGCCGTGGCCCTCGCCGAGGTGGGCGCAAAGATGACGACAAGGAATGGTAAGTATATCAACTAAATTATGTCCCGACTCAATCTTATACGACTGGCTCGCAGGGTGCCTGTCACCAAGCTTGGCCGTCTCGTCAAAGACGGCAAGATCAAGTCAATGGAGGAGATCTACCTCTTCTCGCTCCCCATCAAAGAGTACCAGATCGTCGACTTTTTCCTCCCCACCCTCAAGGATGAAGTCATGAAGATCATGCCCGTCCAGAAACAGACTCGCGCCGGCCAGCGCACGCGCTTCAAGGCGTTCGTCGCCATCGGTGACTTTGACGGCCATGTCGGACTCGGCGTCAAGTGCGCCAAGGAAGTCGCAACTGCCATTAGAGGTGCAATCATCTCGGCCAAACTGAGCGTTGTGCCTGTACGACGGGGTTACTGGGGTGCTGCTCTCGGTGAACCACACACTGTGCCATCCAAGGTTAGCGGCAAAGTCGGTTCGGTCATGTGTCGTTTGATCCCTGCGCCTCGTGGTACTGGTATCGTCGCCGCGCCCGCGTGCAAGCGTCTTATGCAGCTCGCCGGTGTCCAGGATGTGTACACACAGGCCAAGGGAAGCACTGCGACTATGGGCAACTTCTTGAAGGCTACTTTCGTTGCGGTACGCACACATTTTACTCTTAACCCGTTATACCCATTTATAGAACCATTAGATCTCGGCCACCTACCGATTCATTACACCCGATCTCTGGAGGCAAATCCCCCTCTCCAAAACTCCCTACGACGAGCACTCGGCGCACCTCCAGCTTGCGGGCAAGAAGTCCGCCGTGTACTAGATATCTATGTTTTCCGAGCTGTAGGATTTGCGTTGTATCAGACTTGCATTTCAATCCATTTTTTTCATTGTGAACGAATGTGCGCGCTGATATACATGTGAGCTTGTTACTTGATCCGTAGTCAACACTATGCCGGCCAAACTTCAATTTCATCCTCTGGGTCCTGTCCTTCTGTTCCTTCAACATTTGGTGCCGGCTCTCGCCGTTTCTTCAGGAGGTGGGCGAACGGACTTGGACGGACGCATCTCGCCGACCGAACCGCAAACTTTGGGGAGAGCTTAGTCATTACTTCAGAGCTGGTGGAGGGATCCTTGTGTTCTGACTCCGCCTGACGAGAACTTGATACCGGGAACGGCGGAATTGGGAGATTTCGCTTTTGGTTGGCGATAGCAATTGGCTCTTGTTTGTCCTGAATGAAAGGCGCCGAGCCCTGTGGTAATGAAATGGGGACCTTCCCAGCCTCTTCATCCGCGGCCAATTCGTCTTGCTCAGCTAGCGTAAAATCATGCTCTGGATCCAGTGTTCTGTCATCGAAATCATCTTCCTCAGGCTCGTCTTGCCAATCTTCGAAGAGTTCCGTATCAATTTGATTCAAGTTTTTCGAGTTAGGCAGGTCTTCCTCGTTGGTTTCGGATGATACTTCTGCGATCGGCGCAAGCGTATGCGGTTCGTTTGAGAGTTGGTTTACAGGGGAAAATTCCAAGTCTTGAGATTGGGAAGGCCCTTTACTGGTGTCTTCGAGAGACAGGTCCTGTAGTGTATCTCCATTTAAAGCCTTTGGAACCATCTCGTTGTATGTTTCAAAGTTGTCTAGGTGTTCGTGAGTGTCGTCGACAGCGAGCTGTTCTCCTCCCCATCTCTGATATGTCGAAACTTCGTCTCCACCAGTACTGCTTAGTTGATCCGCGGCAGCAGTAGCGTAGGCCAAAAGACGAGCCTTATAGACGTCCGCCGAACCAGAACGCGGCTGAATTAACGTCGATGTATGCGCGCTAATTCGAGGGGAATTGCTCTGTACGACTTGTGGTATTAGACATTAATCCAATATAGACGTATTAAACTCACCCAAGTTGGACCAAGTAATGGACTAGAAGCCTGAGCGCGCGAGGATGCACTAGAGTTTCCAATGAGCGCTTCAAGTGGTAAGCTACCCGGAGTCGGGCTGATGGCGTAAACAGATGATATGAATGAGTATTGGTTGTGTAGCACATTGTGTATCTCGTCCTGTTCGGGAAAGTAAGAACTGGTATGAGGTGGGGTAGGAAGTGTAGCGTCGTCAGAGGAGAAGAGGAAGGCGGATTGTGCAGGCGAAAGTTCAGGGAGATGTGGAGACGTAACATGAACGTCCGAGATGAAGAGTGGAGAAGAAGTCATTGGGGAAGGAACGGAGTATTGCATATGAGGTGGAGGGTCGAAATTTCGGTCCAAGTCGGGAGAAGAAAGCTCCGCGTCATCGGCTAAACACGGAGGACTAGGTACCATATCAAAGTCGTTAAGAGGTACAGCGACGTCGTGATAGTTCTCTTGGTACGTCGGTTTAGTAAACATCGGAAAGGCGTGCGGGGTCATCGAGGAGAGCTTCATACGGCGCAGAGGAGCACGAGGTCGGGGTGCGTGGATATGGGGATATGATACTGTCATAACATTACCCTGATTGACGGGACACTCTGGAGGCGGACTAGGTGGCTGAAACGCGAATGGATTGTGGTCTTCATCCTGGGTAAGTTCGGGGCTCCGGACAGACGAAGCCGCATTGGTGCGCAGAGGATGTTTTGAAGGCAGATCGCTACAAGTATTCGACAGCCATTCGGGCACTTTGCCTTTTGACTAATGAGCAGAGTCAGGGAAGAGTCAACGAGACAAATATATGCGTCGAAGGAAGCTGTTTGCGTACTGTATTCTCGCCTAATCGCCTGACAAGATTAAGACTCACATCTCCTAGGGGTTATCATGTTAGAATCGTGGCAAACAAGCTGAGTTATCCCCCACCTCTTTGTATCCCAAAAATCCCGGATGGAAGAAATGATTTTTGGTGTTTGAGGCGAGGTGGTGCTGGGGGACGCGTTTCAGCTGGTGAAGAGCGATGATTGGAGCGCTCAGAGGAAGATCTGGCTGGTGGGTGGTATCGCTTAGTCGGGGTATCTGGATTGGAAGACGAGGTATCTAAGGTTCGCGTGAGCCTGAATTGGGGAGCGGAGAAACGGAGAATAAAGTACTTTGGCGCCGAGGGTTAAATTTAGAGTTGGAGTGGTTTGCTTTCTTGTGGTAGGGTTTGTATTTATATCTGGTTTGAGTAGGCTTTACTGAGCGTAGTATGGTGCGGGTATGTTGGCATCCACCTACTTTTGCTTTTCGTAAGAGCTGGGCCCAGCTCCTGCAATAGCTCTACGTGGCATTCAATCTGAGTGTTAGGTACTTGACTTTCTTTGTGTCGTATGTTTATCGATTGGTGAGATCGAGCTGAGCGGTTATGGTGGCGAGGAAGGGGTCCTGTGCCACCCAGGCGGTTGATCGGGAGTCACCTGACTTCCGGGTCCGTTCCTCAGCGCTGATCACAACCGGCGAGTTCGTTGATTGGTGCTTCAAACCAACTTCAAACTAGCCTATCAACGAAACTACAACCTGCTTACCCACTTTTACAAAAACGTTTTATGGCCCTCGTTACAATCTCGGGATTCCCTTGTTCTGGTTAGCCCCTTGTGTCCAGCTCGAAATGTCCTCTCATTTTTGCTAGGAAAGACTCGTAGAGCTCAGCAACTCAGCGAATTCCTAGAGAACAAAATCCGAGACGATCCAAACCCACATACCAAGTCGTGGAAAGTCGTTGTGCTCTCTGACGATCTACTCAATATTCCGCGATCATCCTATGATGGTTGGTTCAGCTCCTCATATGGTGTGCGAATATGATTTGACGCCCACTCAGAAAGCCGCCTTGAAAAGCCAGCACGATCGGCACTTCTTTCAGCCATCGTACGGGATTTATCCAAGTCAACAGTCTTGATCGTTGATTCGGCAAACTATATCAAAGGATTTCGGTACCAGATATACTGCGCTGCTCGCGAAGTTGGTGTGCGCGTCTGCACAGTATGCCCTAGTCTTTCATTGGTTGAGTATGCGGATTAACTTCTGTGAATGAAAGTAGATGTACGTTGTCGCCACCCCCGACATGTGTCGTGAGTGGCATCAAGCCCAACAAGAACAAGACCGTTACGCAGACGCGACGTGCGTATGACCATCCTTTTTTGTATAGGCAGACTTTTAATGCCGAATGAATCAGATTCGAAAACCTTCTTCAACGTTATGAAGAGCCTAATTCAATGGTTCGCTGGGATGCCCCACTATTTACCGTACCTTGGTTGGACGAAAGCGTACCTGGGGAAGACATATGGAAAGCAATTACGAGCGGAGACGTACGACCTGCCAATCAAGCCGTAGCTTCCGTGCGTCTCTTTTTATTCGAAGGTATCTCTTCTCACCCACTACTCAGATTGTCAAACCTCCGTCAGACGCGCTGCAGACGCTCGATCAGACGACGGCTGCGATCGTTGGTGCCATTATGTCTGCACAGTCATCCCTCGGCACCACAGGTGGAACCCTTCCACTCAATCTCACATCTCCCCAGTCCGAACCTCTGCCGCGACTCGACATTGCCCTCCCAGCCCGACATGTATCGCTCCCGGAGTTATCAAGGCACAAACGACAGTTCGTGGCCGCACGCAAAAAGGCGGTGACACAGGGGTTGGCCGGGAATAAGGGTGAAATGGAGTGGGGTGCTGAGGCAGTGGCAAGAAAATTTGTTGAGTATTTGGAGGAGAACATGCAGCCATGAGGTCCGAGTGTAGCATATACTAATTCATGTGAAAATTCGTAGTCGAATCCTATAGGTTGAAGGGAAAGTCTAGAGCTACTGCCCGTGTCATGAGCGGCAATCAAGGCACAAGGATAGTTTATACAGCAGCATCAGTCCATATCGAACTTGATGTCGGTTAAAGGTTGGTCACTTTGGGGATCTCATGATACCACTGGGAAGCGGAAATCAAGGACCCGGCCTTCAATTTGTCCTTATAATCCGAATACCTCTACAAATTCCCATGTCGCCATATCAGGTGATTCTCATGGCATACACTTACTCTACATCTATGCTCTAATATCCCATGGAATCTCTCTAGAGCCACAATGGCCTCCGAGGAGTAGGTAGGCGCCCCCATGAATATGGCGCAAGTCGTGCACCCGCTGGGATGAGAAGCTTTCAGCATACATTATACGCTGATCGCATCAACATTCCATTGCGCGCTCTGTATGCCATGTGTGGCTATACCAGACACGACGCAGACCATAAAAGGCGGACACCAAGGACGATAGTTTCATCGCACTCTTCCGTTTTAGCAGTCGTTTGAGTAACTTTTTATTAGCTTTTCAGCATGCCCATCAACCTTACTCCCTCCAACGCCGATACACGCACCTTCAAGGTCGCCGCCGTCCAAGCGGAACCCGTCTGGCTCGATCTACAAGGTTCGGTAGCCAAAACTATTAACATCATCAACGAAGCTGCCGCCAACGGCGCTAAGGTGTGCTACCCTATTTGCGTAGAGGAAGCTAGTATTTACATCTTTATTCTAGGTCATCGGCTTCCCAGAGGTCTTCATTCCAGGCTATCCATGGACACCTTGGGCTCAGAACTTTGCCGCCGCTGCACCAGTTCTCAAGGCGTATCAAGCCAACTCATTGCCTCTGCACTCCGCGGAGATGCAACGCATACAGGACGCCGTCAAGAAAGCCGGCGTTGAAGTTGTGCTCGGGTTCTCGGAGCGCGACGCTGGATCGCTATATATTGCACAAGTGACCATCACGTCAGACGGGCGCATCGCTAACCATCGGCGTAAAATCAAGGTGAGGTATCCATACTTCTTATATATTCACTTAGCATACTCACGCGTCCTGCGTTAGCCGACTCACTATGAAAAGACAGTCTTTGGAGACGGCTCCGCCCAAAGCATATTCAATGTGGTCCAGACCAAGTACGGGCGCCTGGGAAGTCTTAATTGTGTAAGCGTCGTTATTCGACTACAGTATATGAATGGGCTGACCGGCGATAACTATATGCGTCGCAGTGGGAACATATTCAACCTTGTAGGTGCTTCACAATAACATAAGGCATACATACTGAGGCCAGCCCCGTGACAGTGCTTAAAGCCCATTTTTATAGCCAGCATCCCCAGATCTTTGTTGGTGGCTGGTGGCCCGCGTTTGCGCCTCATGAAGGCAATTCACCGTATATCGTGTCTGGCGAAGCGTCTAGCCGGATGACACAGATGGTTGCAATGGAAGGCTCGGCGTTTGGTATCGTCGGATGTCAGGTCGTAAGCGAGGAGGGGGCTAAAAAGATGAAGGTCAGAATAAAGTTTACAGTTTGCGATTATCAAATACTAACCGTAATATTAGCTCACTGGATTCCCGTGGTTCAAGTTCCCAGGAGGCGGGTTTTCAACCGTAGGCACTCTGTTAAATGCATGTATAGCAAACATTCTGACTTACCCTTGTTCTAGATATATGGGCCCGACGGCTCGCAACTTGTGGAGCCGGTTGACCCAGGCGTCGAGGCTATTCTGTATGCTGACATCTCTCTCGACAAGATCGACGAAGTAAAGCTAGTTGCGGACAACCAGGTTAGTTATCCCCAGAATAGTATAAATACTTCGATAAACACGCATATACCTAGGGAAACTATTCTCGTCACGACCTATTTCACCTGGCCGTACACAACAAGGGATCTTCTAACTGGTATGCCAGCTCTTATGAAAATCCAGAAGAACGGGCCGTTGTGAACAACATTCGCGGCGAAATCAACAATCTTACCGCACTAGGACTAAGTCCCATCGACGCAGACCAGGAAGAGGAGACCAAGTAGCTGAATGTTAGTTTTAGTGCTATTAGGTATAGGTTTCAATGAATGTGATACAACCCACCGCTGCTTTTCCATTATTTTGTGGCATTATCTCGATGAATCACCAGCTCAAGCCCTTCGTCCGCGAGCTGAAATCGTCCCCTATTTGGCATCCAGGTACTGTGAACAGCAAGGCACAAATAACCCCGAGGATTTTAACTCCAAACACTTTATTGACCCGTCCAAGAAGCGTTCTTTGGATCGAAATAGCTACTGTGGTAGTACCATGAAGCATTCACGTGAACGCTCTGGGTGACAATCGTACTACAATACAGTGCGAAGCAGCGCTTACTAGAATCGCAACGACTAGCCCAGGCAGAAATTCGACTCAGAAGTAGAGACAAAGTGCGTACTGAGCTTACAGTAACTTTGATTCTAATATAGATAGCCTGATGGACTCCTTTCATTGTGCTTTCCCTCTCGATCTCCAATCTCTCAGCCATGTACCAAGGTCTCTTTAATAGCTCATATATCCCAGATCCGTGGGAGTTGGACTATATCTACGACCCAGTCAATTTATTGGGGTGAACCGTTCCCCTGCAGCTGACTCGGTCATCATAATACTTACCGATGTGCATATCTCAGGCCATGGTTTCTTTCCGCGATGTTTTCTCTACTGCTTAACGTGAGTTTGCACTGGCTTAACCGTCTCCACGTATCAGACGTCTAACTTATCTTCCATAGGGCATCATTCTTGTTCAAGTTGGTCCCCTCCCTTTTACATACCTAGGCATCTACCCAGTCTTTTGTCTTCCAGATATACAATTATACCGAACACTACACTACCAAAGACCCACTTTGGCTTCGATTGTTGGTATATTCATCGTGCCTACTTTGCATTCTCTGTGGAAAGGCAAACCCCCGGATTTCAGGTCCATATTTCGAAATCCAGGTCAAACTCACCCGAAGTCGGACATTTCAGGTGAGCCTTGTAAAACCAGATACCTGAAAATCAGTCTGGACACACTGATTTTCAGGTGCCGAGCCTGAGTCCACCTGGGATTTCAGGTGGATGTCACATGATCCCGGCTCTTTTTGTGACCCTGAAATTCAGTTTTCTACCTTTCCACAGAGATTGGTGTGTTCTATTATTAGCTCGGAGATTACGGACTACTAACCCCGCATCAGCGAAATCTGCTGATACCCTATCTATTACGGTGAGTACATAGTCCAAATCCATAATATCTTAGCTTGCTCACGCCGCACCTCCGGCCAGTGGCGGATATTCGGTATATTAAATTGTCCACAAAGCACGGCCTATGCGTGGCTGAAAACATTTTAGTGAAGCAATTTGGTGACTACTGGAGGGTGTGTTCTTTGTGTAAGCGCAAAGGAGTGGACGGTTAACTGATTGCCTTTATAGCTTGCAAACGGCTGGACTTTGGATCAAATTGCCACTATCGTACTGAGCTCTTTCATAGGGTTCTTAGTTCAAACGTATTTCATTCGTCGAGCCTTCGTGTTGTCCAGGAATTGGTACTTTCTGGTAGTCGCCTCATTTTTCGCACTGAGTGGGCCAGTCGCTTCAATTGTCCATGTAGGTATTGTTTAATTCAAGGTTCGTGACAACACCTCATAACAACTATACTCGTCAGATTATGGTCGTTTCCGAGCCGAACGGGCACGATGTACCACCATATCTGATAGCTGGTGTGATTTACAACTTCTTAAAGCTAATATCTACTGACCAGGACGGTGTCATGCTCAGCGACATTGATGATTGTTGGCACTTTTGTTGCTGATGGGATTATTACCGGTTTTACTTGCTGGTATGCTCTCAGTCTCATTCCAAACCGTAGATACATACTAGTTCCAAAACTGTGCCCTTATTCTGGTGTTAGGTACCTGCTAAAACAAAGTCGGATTAGCCGGTTTGCTGGGACGAAAGACCTGATCGCGCGGCTCGTCACAGTATCTATGCAATCTGCAGTTCTACCTTTCGCCTGGTATGCCAATCTACTCAATAAAACACTTACCTGCACGAAAGTACTAACGCTAGTGAATTATAGTGCTATAGCTAATCTGGTACGCACACTAAAGCACATCGATACCATAATATGTTCACTGACACATGGTTTAGGTCTTCAACTTCCGGCTGTTTGACCAAGATTCAGACTGGGTAATTTTATTCAATATGCTTATGCCGTACTTCTACGTTAAGAGTCTATTGTTCACTGTGAGTCTAATATATCGAATCATGCACAAGATCTCTAGGTTTATTGGCTCGTTGTATGCTAGCTCAATTCTCGCCCTAAGCCCCAAGTTGCTGGTGAAAATCAAGGCACCGGACCGAATGTTTATGGTTCGCACTCGATCACTCTCAAATCCCCCGTGAGTACGTCAAATACATGGTGGAGGCAATTCATTTGACTTAGTGACTGAACGTAGGGTCTCCTACGGCCTGAACAAAACGAGAATCGTACAACTGAGGTCTATGTCACCATTATCAGCCAGAGCCAAGGTGTGCGAGTTTCCTAGAATCCTTTGAAGAGCATGGGCAACTGCTAACGTGCACCCTTGAATGTGTACGCTAGCTAGCTGAGCGAATGAGGGCTTAAACTTCATGTTCGTCAGCCTAGACCAGGCGATTTGGTTCTATAATGTTAAAGTGGCGCGTAGCGCTACCGCTAGTATGTAAGATTCATTGCCATTTGCTGCTTTTGATCAACTGCTGCTGTATGAAGAGTCGAATAAGTTGTTGAGGTCATCAAATTAGCGCATACCAGGGATACATGAGATATCCTTAAAGTGGGAGCGCATGCAGTGAAGCCTTTCAGCAAGTTCGTCGAAGGGAACCTTGAGCTCATTCAACATCTTAAACACCTTAAATCGTCCAAGGGTCCAAGGGTCCAAGGGTCCATGGGTCATTGAATTGTTTTTATTATGCATGTTTTTTTTTTTTGTAAATGCAAGGTTTAATACATGTGAGATGCGAGTTACATTCAGTTATCAGTTCAGAAATTGAAAAGTCATCTTGACCCCCTCCAACGTGTACCTCGTCTCGTCATCGTACTGCAATGGTTTGAAGGGTCATCAAAACCTCCCGAGCTGACGGCCGTTCATGTGGATTCCGATGCCAGCAAAGATTTAACAAACCCCACAGTGGCTCTGGGAATGCATTTTGGATGCGTGTAGGTAAGATCCCATCCATAACCGCGCGAATTACCTGTGGTTCATTCCGAAGCTCTGCGAACGGGAGTTTGCCACTAAA
>WSTJ01001757.1:0-10993 GCA_019623705.1 Ceratobasidium sp. 428 | reverse complement strand
AGCTGCTCGATGTCTACTGCACTGTCGTCGGCCCATTCAAGGACTAAGTGTCGGCCTAGTAAATGGGTATGTTGAAGGGCAGTAAATGCGTTTTCAGCTTCACGGCGTGAAACGAAATCCAAAAATGCAAATCCTCGAGTATTCGAGTTGAACTTTCGGGGGACGCGAACGGACTTGAGTTGGCCATATACACTAGATAAGAGACAGACAATTAGCATTTATCAGTTCAACATGTCTATAAGCGTACCCAAATAGCTCTCGAACGTCCTTTTTTGTCGCCTCAAACGGCAAGTTCTTGACAATTATCTTGGTTGTCTTCGAGGATCCAACTGTCGCTGTACCAGGCTTTTGCTCAGAGACTTCGCCACGTTTAGCAAACTTGACCTGTAACGCGTGACCATCAACAACGGCTCCTTGCATACCCGTCAGCGCCCGCTGGGCTGATTCAACGCTCCTGAACCCGACAAAGCCAAAGCCCATGCTAAGGCGAGCACCAGGTCGTTTCGGATCGGGTTTAGTCTGCACGCGTGCAAACGCAAATCCAGGCAAGGAGCGGAATGCAGAATTAAGATTATCGTCTGTGGTTGTGAAAGCCAGATTTTTGACGAATAGTGTGGCGCCAGGTGGGGTTTCAACGCTGTCGTCTGGAATACTTGGGACAGTAATTGGCTCAACGGCAGAGTTAATTACCGGGTTCTTCACTGCATTTGGCTGGCTATTCACGGAGCTCGTGAACATCTTCGCCGGACCACGTTCGAGGTAAATAATGGAATCCTTGATCCTTCGGTATGCGATAGCTTTGAAGGCTTTACCAGCGTCGACCGAATGAACAAATTCGATCACACCCATGGTGCCGGATGGCGGAAGCAGTAGCCTTGAGAGTTCGCCAAACGGAGAAAACATACTGCGAAGGTCGTCTGCCGTTGTACCGTACGGGATATTCTTAACTAGGATAATCGTGTCCGATTTTTCACGAGATTTGAAGGAATCGAGTAATACGCCTTGCTGGAAGGACGCTTTGTATTAGGTCCGGAAAACCAATTCAGTTATATTAACTCACTGCTTCTAGGAAAGCTTTGGTCTCTTCAATAACATTCGTCTCAGCGAGAGCTAAACGGACAGAGGCGTTTGTCGCCTCCGGGTCCAGAATCTCGGCTTTCGAAATCCCAAGTCGGTCGGCGACAGAAGAGAGAACTGCATCACTCTGCCGAATTCATGCTCAGCCCCAAGTTAAACGCAGTTTTTTGTACCCACATTCATATATAGCATGCCCCAATTGAATTCTCGCCCCGCGTTTTCTTTCCTCTTGGTATCTCTGTCTTGCTTGACGCTCTTCTTCCCGTCAGCACCAGAGGCTCGAGCATCCGCCTCCTCTTTACCAGCCCTTGTGATCGCAGGCATAACATGTAACAGCCGGCCTTGGAAGGAAGTACGGTCCATCGCTCGAAGTGCTTGCGCTGCTGAATCAAGCTCTACAAAGGTCACGTAGGCCAGACCCTTGGAGGTGCGTTCAGCAGTGAGAGGGATGTGAACCTGTTGATACTTCGATCAGCAATCCTGATTTACATTCATGACAGGAGCGTAATGGATAAGATCAGAAAGTTATCTACTATTTTCCCATAAATCAACATTGGGCGAACCCTCTGTTGTCCCTATGCTGTGTTCATCACGAAGAGAGAAGGAAACGAAAACTCAAGATAAACAAACACTGACCTGCTCAATATCTCCGAACCGAGAAAATTCAACGCGGATATCTTCCTCGGTGCATACATAAGCCAGGTTCCTTAGGAAAAGCCGGCGCGTCTGGATCGTCAGCAGAGGATCCTCTCCAAGTTGTTCTATGGACGGCTCTTGGGCAGCAGCACTCCCAGACTGCTCAGTAGCATCGTCTAGATCTTCGGCGTCCTGAATAAATACTTTTTCGGTGGGCAGCTCACTATCCAAGCTACCCTTCATTCGTGACCTCATCCAATCCAGGTCAGACATTGTCCCCGGTTGTTCATGTTGTAGTTCTTCGTCGTCCGACTTGTTTTCAGATACATGGTGTTTACTGGTGATCGGGGCAGGTTGCGACGAGCCAGGGTCGATAGTAGATGTCGAAGCACTATTGTTGTCCAACCAGGATTGGCCTTTGGCTTGAGGGGTGAAAGCGTCCATGAACTCTTGTTGGGCTTTTGAAGGTTTTGCTATGGGTTTGCTTGCAGGATTCGCAGGCGTTTGGTCGTTTGTGATGCGAGTTCTCTTCGTCTTAGGTTCCTGAGGTTTATTCTAAACTAGGATATAGGTTAATAAACTCAAAATCAGCAATAGAACCTACCGAATCAACGATTTCTACGGATATGCGGCTTCCTCCAACATAGGTACGATCAAAGTAAGCCTTTGCAGTCGCAGCTTCGCCATCCGTCTTGTATCCCAAAAACGCAAATCGTCGTGACTGCCCATCTGGCCGCCGGGCTAGCCGTGCATCAGTTAGGTTAAGAGGTACTAGTCTAGAGATATTCTTCACTTGCTATCGCAAATATTTAGGGAATTACTCACGTCGATGGTTGCCCGGGTCTTAGCAGTGATGAATTGGGTGTTTGTGTGAAATGCTTGCGAAGCTGAGCATCGTCAACATACGCCGGAAGATTCTTGACGATCAGACGAGACCTATGATAGTATGTCAAACAAAGAACTTAAACAGGGACCTAAATTTTACATCGGTGGCTGGTGGTGGGATGGGAGAGTTAAAAATTAGTTGAGTGGCACGTGACTCGCGGCAAACAAGTGGGTGACACGGATTTAATTCCACCGAAATAATCAACCGTAAATTACAACCAATACTTCAAGACATCACTGCAATAGCCCGACGTCCTCTATCACTATCTACGAGTAGGCAACCTGCTGGATAGTCGACAATACCACGACTAGCCATCGGAGGCGGAACCGAACCGGGGAACATGCAGAATTGCAAATCGTTTTTGCTTGAACAGGGACGATCAGAAACGGGCAAAGGTCAAGAATTAATAGACGCTCACTCTGCGACATAGTCGCCTTTCATCCCGGCTAATCCCTTTGGCTTTAAGCCCGCCTCGTCGACATTACTCAAATACTTTGCGGCTGGACCTTGAGCAACATATAACGACCTTCCTTGAAATACTGCAAGGTCGAGTATGTTCTTTTCAATGGTCTCGTTACAATAGTAGCAGAACACATTAGTTCCACGAGTTTGGCCGAGCCGACTAGGAATTATGCTCAGCCACGTGCTTGGCTCGCGGTTAATTGGGGCACTTACTCGACACGTGCGATTGCCTGCAGCTCAAACGTGTGCGAGACCACCGGTTCCACAAGGAAGACGTTTGATGCGCAAGTGATGTTCATCCCTGAGTTTTCCCTCTCCCTTGATCCAAACAGAGTCAGCGACGACAGGCAGCGACGAGCAGAACTGCGCCCTACCCATGAAGAAGCAGTACTTGAATTCCTTGATCCCTAAAGTCTTGTACAGGGTCACTTTTTGCTCGAGATCTATCTGCCCGAATGCAGGAAATGCCATTGCGTCGAAGGGCATGTTCAATAACTGTCCAAAGCGATTCAGTAAGTTTAAGGTTGTAACTTCAATCCGACCAACCTGATAACGAGTCCGCCCAAGCTATAGAGTCTTAGTTTAGTAGGACAACAGGTGGGCAAAACGAAAACGAAACTACCCGAGAATACGACAGACTGAGATCCAGGTTCTTGCTCCTCGATCCACATCAGGTGCTTGACAAGGGTTTGGATCTACAAGACATTTTAGACTTAAGTTCAGGCTAATACCCTCATACACGTCACAAATACCTTTTCACCGTATTGACCTTGACATTCAAATTGGGCAAACTGCCTAGGTTCGTATACCCGATACTTGATGTTTGAACGTGAAACCGGAAGACTTCCTGGCTGTTCGCCTTGTTCGCCTTGTGCTTGAGCTGTGTCGGGGTCCATTGGCCCAAAGTCAACGCGGTGCAAGGTGTTGTTTTTCAATGTACTACGACAGGCTGGACAAGAGTTATGACGTCGCTTAAGCCATATATCCATGCACTCTCGGCAGAATACATGTCCGCAATTCCTAGTGTTAGCAAAATAAGCCTCCATTGGTGATTCTAGATGTTTGAAACATACGTAATAAATCCATTCTCAAAACCGGTCTGGCATATCTGGCAGCATCGGTCCTCTTGCGAAATTTCCTCGTTGGAAATTTTCTTCGACATAAACTAAGATATATGCGTTAGTTATACTTGCTATACTTCATCGCGACGTAACTAGCCTCAAGATATCTGTTTTTGGATTGTGCTCGTTTGAGGTCTTCTTGTTCGTCCGAAATCTGTCCTCTACAGCGAGCAATTAACATAGGCAGCTCATCTTGTGTCCACTCAACGTCCACAACTGAATCCGACAATGCTTGTAGTTGCCTATAGTAGACGATGCGCGCGTTGAAAGTTTGTCTAAATGTGATCATTTCGGCTTGAAGCGTAGACATTGCTTTCTCTTAATATATGTGTGAGGTAACCTATATCATCGTTGCATCTTACCGACATACCTTCTGTTGATACCAGTTTCTTGAGTCGTGCTCCTTCCTGTTTCGAAATAGCAACTTCCGCTTCTATGTTCGTTCGCTTTTCAATGTTCGCAAGATCTCTAGCCGCCAGCTGGAGCAATACTTTGTATCTAAGCATTCAATGGCATTTCGATCTTACTTACCTTCAATGGTTTTAATCCAACCGGTACGGCACATTTGGCCCGTTTCCGCTCTAGTGTCTTTTGAAGCTCCTTAAACCTATATTTAGTATAGCTTTTGGCGAGAAATGTTGAGCATTTTTACCTTTTCAGGAGCAAATCCACTAGGCTCTATCCCTTCATCAATGTCGAGGAGCTCGGCCCCTCTCCGGCCAACCTGTTGAGTCTCGACTAAAGAATGCTGGCCGTTGAGTACTTTCAGCCTATCAGCAAGCAGTAGTTCGTAGGCTTGAAGATATGTTTCAATCTTTGCTTGACTCTCCAAAGACCGGTCGTACTCGTGACCGTCAACGTTTGCTTCAGCGTCTGATTCCGCATTCAGAGGAGAAGTGAGGTGTTCAATTATGTTTGCGCGTAGTTCTGATATTAAGGTTTGAAGCTGGAGAAGTGTTAGCCTGCGCTTGAAACCGAGTTTGAGGCTTACTTTGTTAAGGTAGGGTATTGCCTCGTTCGCTTCACCCAACTAGAATAGGTTGTTATTAACCAAACCAAAGACGAACGGAGGGTTAAGCTTACAATGTTGTCCGTCATGATACCACCCCTGCCACAAGCTGCTAACATCCTAGAGTCCCCCGCTTGGCGTTCTAAAAACCCCCGAGAAATAGCCATATGCTTGTTCGCCTTGAGTTCGTACTCTGCACGGCGATAAGATTCCCAAAATAAGCTCACGTGTTAATACTCACCCTTCAGCAGCCTCTTTCTTGCCTTCTCTGCTTCGTTATACCACTGGGTCTCCTCGTCCATGTTCTGCGCTTGATGATAGAAATCTCCCAAAAAGAATGATACACGATGTTGCAATTCAACAATCTCTCGTAGCCTATTTACCATTGCGCTGCGTCGCGCCACGAGATGTTGCCAGTTTGTCCGCCCGAGGCGACCTTCTGGCGCTTCATTCGGGATGGCATCATTTAATAAGTCGACTTGGGCACCGGCAAGAGATGCCGTTTCCTTTTGTTTTCCCTTCGAGTTACTTTGAGGTTGCTGTTCCTCAGACCGAGTAGCGCCGCTAGGTTCGGTGGCGACCCCGAGTTCATCTTGCCGCAGGATCGCATCCGAAACAGCGTTTTCAAGAAGCTTTGACTCGGTATGAACGGATTTAAGAAGCGCAAGACGTTCTTCGTTCCCCTGAGCTGTATCAAGCTTTTGCAGTAGCAGTGAAAGTCGGAGTTTCGTATGATACTGGATGTGAAAATCACGTTGAAGCTACTTCCTCTCTTCATGGACGCAAGAAAATTTACCAGAGTACGCTGTATAGAGATGGCTCCACCCCAATTTTGATACTATATGCGCCTATTAGACCACGTCCTATCGGATAGAATAAAACTTTACCTTCATATCCTTCAACACATCGTCAATGGACTTAAACGCACCACCCACCATACCACCATGCATTTGTAGGTGCCCAATCTGTGGGTGGATACATGCCATACGCAATTTACGAAACCAACTTCGCAGTGTGCTAACATCCAAGGATTCAATCTCAACTTGGGTAGGCTGTTGATTAGGTACGCCTAGCTCTTCCACTGGTGCGAAGCATTAGAATAGTTGGATTTCGTGTGGCCATGTCGTAAAAACTTACTAGCTGACTCCACCTGCATCTCGTAGAACTAAATGCAGAAACAAGAGCTTCAACAAACTACGCATACAATCGACGTGTCGATCACCCACATGTTGCTCGACAGGGCCGGGTTGAATTGGTACGACAAAGTATTCCTGTGGCGGGATAGCAAGCTCGTTGGTGACTGAAGCTTTCGTCGTCCTAATAACAATTCGGTCGAGTAGCTCCTGCAGCTCCGGCCTGAACGAAGGCCGAAGGAGGCGTTTCCAGTGCTGCTGCGAACGCCATGTCCCGATAAACCTGAATCAAGAATGATAAGGAAACAGAATTGGAGAAAGGGGGGAGGAATGGAAGTCGGGAGCATAAAGGAGATGAGGGCGAAGCACGCATGTAAAGAGACGAAGGATTGCAGGCCAATGTGGATCAAGTGGGGAGGAACCGGGGTGAACATTAGCAGGCCCAGTCTGTAAGGGCTACAGTCTAGAAAGCGATAAAATACATACTTTAACGTTTTGTCTAAATCTTGCACCGTGTTAGACCGGTTGACAGGCGTCCCAGAAACTGCAAACGAAGCGCGACGAGGGATCATGGATACCATTTCTCTGACGGGGTGGATTAGAGGTGTCATCCACAAAGAATCTGAAAACGTACTGTGCGCCGGCGTTTCCCATAAGTTGAACCTCGTCCATAATCACTCTCGCCCACCTACACTTTCATCAATCTGGGTATCTATAAACGATATATCAAATACTCACTCGATGGTGATGAGTGAGCTCCTCTTCCGAACAGGCTCCGATCGCCCCTCTCGCCGTGGCCGTTTGACAGGCGGCCTAGCGAAATACAAATCTTTTTGTAAGACTTGGTATGTCGTCACAACTACGTCGTGCTTGCGGACTAGGGCGTTCCATGCTTCGCTCTCGGGCCTCGCTGGCTCGCCCTCTTCATCTTCATCCTCACTGGAACGTTTCCGCTTTTTTCGGCTCGAAGGTTTGTTTGTATTTGTGTTCTCCTCGGTATTTGGAACATGAGGTTGATGCTTCCAGCCTTGGTAGTTGAGAACACGAAGAGTTGGAGCATGGCGAGCAAGTTCATCCATCCATTGTACGAGCAACTGCGGCGGAGTAACAATAAGAGTAGCCTCCCGCCCAAGCAACGATAATCAGCGCGAATCCCTTTCGTCAAAAGCACTTGACAAAACTCACATTCACAGGTGTGACTTCCACGTCCATGTTTTCATCCCTCCATGCAGGCTGAAGAGTCGAGTTTGCTAGAGTTTGATGATGAAGAATCATGGCAATACATTCGACCGTCTTGCCCATCCCCATCTCTTCACAGAGCATTCCGCCTAGAGGAGCGGACTCGTGGGGTAATGTACAGCTAAGCTCGCCCAGCAGTGAGTTATAGTACCATGATCCAGCCTGATTCGTTAGCTCGCCCTGTTCATCACTAGCAATCATAGAAGCAAGAGGCTTAACGGCTTTCCAGCCTAGAGGAGGCTCTTTAGCATCAGAAGTTTCTATCCCAGTCGTATGCCTTTCGCATTGCAATAGCCACGCTACGCTCCGTCTCTGGAAGGGTAGAAGAGCAGGAACAAGACCTACAGGCTGCATCTTTGTAGCTACTTCGTCAAACAGCGGGGGCGCAGGCTTAAGAGCAGCATAGAACTTGGCAGGTGTGAGCACGTGTTCTGTTTGTTGCGAGACATCCTGTTGCCTAGGAAAGACAAGTACTAGGATCCTACGTTGAGACTTTGACACAAGGGAGCTCGTAGCAACAAGAGGTGAGAAGATCCCAGGAGACAGTAATGATATAGTAATATGGAGGTGGAGCACAACCAGCCCGGGCTCAACACTATGATCCTTGCACGGTCTAGTCGAAAGCAAACCTTCTACACGTGCCCTGCCATCAGTCTTGAGCTTGAGAGCAGCAGCTAAGGGTGAAAGTGAAATAAAATCCTGATCCGGCTCCAGAGACGGATCAAAAAGGTCTGGCAGCATCAAGAGAGGAACGCCTTCGTGCGATACTGATATCATATGTTTGGTGCCGCCCGCATACGAAAGTGCGGGCTTGGCGAATAGTCGCACACGGCCAGGTTTTACGACATTATCGACGTCATCGCGGAGAAAAGATACGATGGATTGAATGGAAGGCTCTCCCGAGGACGAAGGGGTAATATTGTCTGACAAATATATCACGTATTCGTGTTCCAGAGCCGGGAACGCGGCGACAGGAACTATTGTCGAACGGTCGGTTATCTGTTCTTGGGGTTGCATTTCAAGTTCGCTTCCCAATCGAGGGGCCTCGACCTCCCTTCTAAGAAAGCGGAATAAGGAAACCAGGTCAACCTGCAGGCCATCTTCGGCAGGCTCTTCGGCGGGGTCAGAAGAAAAGTGATGAATGGACCGCGATGTTATCATGGTTTTAGCTTTCCCCAAAAGAAAACTTGCAAACTACGTGAGGGCTAGAAGTGTCGGGTTGAGTGGTGGCAGAAAACGGAGTCCTTTTTAGTTGTGGCTCGCTGAATGGCCGTAGCGCCGTGCTGACGAAAGCACAAGAATGGCGGTACTGGCCAGTACCGTGTTATCGGATGGTGTGCTCTGGTCGCACACCAAAAGAACGGATATCCCTCGCCACGGGGATCAGTCCCTCATGTTCGACGAACACTCCGGGAAGATTCCGCTCACATCCTCGTGGCTTATCCTACCGGTCCCAGCGGGCATCGGCCTCCGCGGACCATCTGGGTTCCTATCCAAGACAACACACGAGATAATTACCATGTTTGGAAAGTCAAGTGAGATATGAGGGTCACTGCATAGAAGTTGAATTCGGAGTGGTATTCCATATTTCAGGGCGTATGAACGTTTGAAGGTCATAAAGCGCACGTGTTAGCTCGAAACTACGTCACGGGAACAGTCGCGAACAGAGTACATAAACACCCAACGGATCTTGCACTTTCAGCACAACCACAATGGAGCCCCTCATTCTTGACGTCCGCGAAACTCCCTCGAACAACTCTAGCCAGTCTGGAGTCGTCGATGATATCATCGACGGTCTGTCCAAACCCAAGGGCTCACGTACATTGCCAACTCTGTTGCTCTACAACGAACGCGGCCTTAGGCTTTATGACGACATTACTACCAAGGCCCCCGAGTACTATCCATTCAGATGTGAAGAGCAAATTTTGACCGATCATGCTGATGACATTGTCAAGGCCATGGGTGCGGGCAAGCGCGATGGCGAGGTAGTCATCGAACTTGGCGCCGGGTAGGTTTGCAAATTATATGATCGCCGATGACATCCTGATTTGTCCCTAGCGCGCTTCGCAAGACCTCCCACTTCCTACTCGCTCTTGCCCGCACGGCTAAGGTTGTCGACCCAGGCTGTAAGCCTTCGATCTCATACTTTGCGCTCGACCTCGAGCGGCCGGAGCTTGTTCGGACTTTACATGAGCTTTCTACCAGTATTGGTACGGCACTCGAAGGCCGAGTCTCATTTGGTGGAATGTGGGGCACGTATGACGGCGGCATTGCTTTTGTCAAGCGCGGCGGCCTCAAAGAGATAGAAGTTAGCCGGGGTATCTCGTCTAAACTCGACGATCTCAGTGCCGAGCGTGGTAGGACCAACGAACGCCCTCCTACGGTACACAAAGCACAGCCAACGCCTACTCCAAGTGAATCAGATGACGCTCCTTCACCCAATACGAGTGGCCTGACGGTTCCGGGTCCAACAAGTACTGTGGCCAGTGCCATTCAAACACCCACACGCTCTGCGCTTCCTACCCCGCCTTCCTCGTTGCCTTCTCCGCCATCTGTTGGGCCCGCGACGAACCCGATTCAGCTGTTGTTCCTAGGATCGTCTCTTGGAAACTTTAGCCCTAAGGAGGCTGCCGAGTTTCTGCGGTCTTTACCGCTTCGTGCGGGTTCGGGTGACACTCTACTTCTTGGACTCGATCAAAAGAATAACCCAGACCTGGTGCGCCTCGCCTACGATGATCCACAAGGGCACACCAAAGCGTTCGCTCTGAACGGCCTGGAGCACGCATCGGAGGAGACAGAAGGGTCGATCGACAAGAAGAAATGGAGCTATGTGGAGAAATATAACGAAGAAATAGGTTGGTCTTAAATAGCTTACTCGTCGTAATATGTCACTCTAATATTACCAATTCTAGGTCGCCATGAGGGTTATTATCGTTCTAACATTAAACAGACGATTAAGCTTCCTGCTAGTAACTTGCACCCTAGTGGAGAAACCGTTGAACTTGAGGAGGGCGAACTCGTCAATTTCGAGTATAGCTACAAGGTACGCCTTATCCTATCTTTTAATCATAATTTCCTCATAATACTCCTTGCAGTACTCGGATGAAGATGCTATCGCCTTGTTTGCCGCGGCAGATCTTCGCGCTATGCGCCGCTGGCGGGACAGCAAAGGCCTCTACTCCTTGTGGCTTCTTGAACGGGCGCCGTTTTCCTTTCCGACTCCGCCTGCAACCCAATCCTTGACAACTTCGTCTATTCCAACCACTGTCAGCAATACCAGTTCACCAACTAAAACCCCATTCTCGGCCATCCCAACTCGAGGCGAATGGGGTGAAGTCTGGAGGGTAAGTTTTACATTAAAGTCTCTAGAATATGTCGGCTTATGCATGAGGTTGTCCGTTCGTCTACCTGGGGTGTGTTTGTGTCCGAC